>JBAMAW010000066.1:0-17702 GCA_037043295.1 Amiota minor
ACAGTAACGTGCAAAACTGAGCACATGTTTACAAATTTAACTTGTAAGGCGCTGTAAAAATATTAATACCCAATCAAATTCTACAAAAATAATTTTATTTTATTCTTTGTTTAATTCTTAAATGAAATAGCTTAGAAAATAACTTAAGAGACTAATTTAACAAAGAGAAAAATTTAAAAACTTAAGAGAACTGGTATGTGCTCAATTCTGCACGTTTCGCACTTATGAAGCTTAAAGCGCCGTTAGATTAAACAAATGCAAAAATATTAACCGTTATTGGTTTTTATGTTGTGTCTGATCTTCGTTTCCTTTTAACTTTTGGTTTTAATAACAACAAAGTTTTTGAAGTTAGAGCATTGCTTACTATGAGGAAAATAAATATTGATTTAGAAAATAGTATCGTGGTATTAACTAAAAGTGGAAATTCCACAAGATTAATAGCCATACAATTGAATATAAGCCAACGCACTGTAGTTAATGTGCAAAAGCGACGAAGTATGGTACGTGCGCCAAATGTTGGAGGACGGCCGCGAATACTGTCGGACTCAGATGCACGTTTAATGGAACGGGAAATGCAAAAAGACAGTTCTACGACATCAAAGCAGACTGCCGAAGAGTTAAATAAGACAGTCAGTGAATGGACCGCACGCACGTCTTTACATCGAATCGGTTTGGTATCAGGTAACAAAAAGAAAAAACCAGCACTATCGACCAAAAGAAGCAAAGAACGTCTCGCATTCAGCAAAAGTCATCGAAATTGGAGTATTGAAGATTGGAAGCGTGTGATTTGGTCGGACGGAGTGAAGATTAATCGTTTTCAGACCGATGGAATAACCTATTACTGGCGTCGACCTACTGACAGCCTCCAAAAACAACATGTGATTCAAACTGTCAAACATGGAGGAGGCGGTTTGATGATGTGGGGTTGCTTTACATGGTGGCATATTGGTCCACTTGTGAAAATAATTGGTATCATGAAAAAGGAAGACTACCTGAATATTTTGCAGACTAGTTTGCCAGATTTTATTGACTTGAGCGCGTACCCAGTAGAGGAACTCGTTTTCCAACAAAACGGAGATCCCAAACACAAAAAAGTATAATTAAAAATAAAGGACTGTGGACTAAATACTAAAGCGGCGCTTTAAGCTTCATGAGTGCGAAACGTGCAGAACTGAGCACATACCAGTTCTCTTAAGTTTTTAAATTTTTCTCTTTGTTAAATTAGTCTCTTAAGTTATTTTCTAATCTATTTCGTTTAAGAATTTAACAAAGAATAAAATACTTTTGTAGAATTTAATTGGGTATTAATATTTTTACAGCGCCTTACAAGTTAAATTTGTAAACATTTGCTCAGTTTTGCACGTTACTGCATGTATGCAATTTTTGTTATTGTTTTTACAAACTTTTTTGCTTCTTCATTGCTTATGCTTTGCTCCTGCTTGAATTATGTGCTGTTATTTTTTCCCTCTTATTAGAATTTCATTGCATTCAATGAAAATCAATCAAACCTGCAAACCTTTTTGTATCGTATTTCTATAAAACTTACATCTATTCTGCCGACTTCTTTCTTCTTCTTTCACGTATTTTGTTGATTTTGGTTGAGTGAGGGGGAGTGAGTAATTTGAAAATATTAGAAACGATCATTAGAGGTACTCGATCGAACGTTAAGAGATTTGTGCAGCAATCAGAAATATTTCGGAGATGCGATGATTCTACTGGTAGGAGATTTGCGCCAAACGCTGCCGGTCGGTCATACACAGATCAACTGCTGCTGATAAAATACACATAGCCCATAAAGTCTGCGTTCACCTAACTAATTTTTTTTAGAAAAGAACAAACGCTATGTTAATATATAATATATATTCACATTCTTAAGTATGAAAATTAAAAACAAAAATCTAGATTTTGTCGTTAATTTTTGAGATTACGGGATCTAAGTCTAGCAACAAGTAAATAAAGGCATCATGAAGTCTGCGGTCAGTTTGCTTGTTTGATTAAAAAAACCGTTACTTTTGATGATATTGTTATTTTCTTTTTTGTTCATTTTCCATTCTATTATAACAATTGATCCTTTAAAGAGTTCTGTGGCACATTTTATTTAAAAGTATTAACAATATTTAAATATGGAAACCAAAGTAAAATAAATTAGTGTTTCTGAGAGGAAAATAATTATTTATTTATGGAAAGATGAGAAAAGCCTTAGAAAAATTGGACAAACTATTAAAAGAACGTATTCCTCCGTCCAGCGCGTAGTAAATAATTTCACAGAAACCGGAATTTTTACGTCTAAGCCGCGGTCAGGCAGTCCAAAAAAGTTATCAGTCCGGGAAGAACGCACAATAAGGACTATGGCAAAGGTTAATCCTCGAATTACCTCAACAAAAATTATTGATAACGTAAAGGAAATGTTTAAAAAAAAAAATTGTGCCGAAACTACAAGAAAAATTTTACGTAGAGAAGGATATCATGGCAGAGTCGCCCGAAGAAAACAGACGCAGAAGGCGCATTGAGTTTGCTCATAATTATATAAATAAGCCACCGGAGTTCTGGAAACAAGTCATATTTTCGGATGAGAGCAAATTCTGTATTTTGGGCATAAAAGGTAGTCAAATTGTGTGGCGCAAATCAGGAAAGGCACTGGCGAAACAAAATCTTGTTTGCACAGTTAAACACGGCGGTGGTGGAATTATGGTATCGGGGTGCATGGGGGCTAGTGGTGTGGGCCAGCTGAAATTTATTGAATCGGCAATGAATAAATGTGGATATTTACAAATTTTAAAACACAATTTCAAACAAAGTGCTGATAAACTTGGCTAACCTACGACGTATTGGTTCCAACAGGATAATGATCTGAAGCATATTACGGAGATCGTTAGACTTTGGCTATTGCATAATGCTCCAAAACACCTTAAAACGCGTGGCTAAGGTAGTGTTTACGAGGGTCATTCAACAAGTACTTAGCCTCACCGCCCGATGGCGCTGCTACTACAAAGGAGTGTTACTATCGTGCAGTACATTCTTTTAGTAGCCTACTGTCAAAGTTTCAGTCAATTTCCTTCATTAGTTTTGTTTTGATAGCCTTTGGAAGCGAGCGTGTCGGTCAGTCATCAACGGTAGTAGTCTTATTAATTTAGACTTAGTGTTCAACTGATGGCCCTCCATCAAAGATTTATAATCTGATGCGAATTCTGTTTTTTGAACAATGCGTAGAATTGAGGATCTGGCCATTTTCAGTTCACATGATGTGAAAAATGACGATTGTTGTGCATAGTTATGGCATTTGTGACAGGTGTTAATAAAACGCAGACAGAAGGCTACGGCTCTTATCAGTCGAGTCCAAGATGATAGTCACTCAATCAGTTCCACAAACCCGTTTGCTTTCTGTGTTGCGATGTGTACAAATTAAGTTTTTATAACTTTTATTTCTGAATCCCAACTTAAAACTAAACTAAACCTACACAGTGAGTTTATTTATATTATAAAACTTAGCCCTAAAAACTGCTTAGCTTGCGCCTCGTGCAGTTAATCCGATCCGGTCGGTCAGTTCATTGCAGCAAAGACCAAAACTGCTTGGTTTGCGCCTCGTGCAATACATCCGATCCGTCGGATAGCGCATTGCAGAAACGACCGGATGACGTCCAGACAAAGCTGCGTCAGCAATATCGTGGGAACGAGGCACATCTCACAAGTTGGGTCGCTTGACTATGTGATCGTGTTAACTCCTCCCTCGCTTAAATGAAGGCCGTCCTCGGTCTTCCTGATGTTATCTAGGGCAGCTTGAAGCGAGCGTTGGCGGCGAGCTCTCTTTTGCCTCCGGCATAGAGTAATGATACCATAGCAGAGAGTCAGAATGACGGCGGTGGCGATACCGGACATAGCCGGTCTTGTTATCATACCTTCTTTAATTTCCTCGATATATCTCAGGTTCTCGATGCTTAATTTTTTTAAATGGGGCAAGCTCAAAATATCCTGGTGACCCGTGATATTAAGAAGTGCTGCCGTAGCTGAACCTGGCGCTTTCTTTAGGGTACCCTTCTTGTTTTTATAAAGGGAACCATTTATCCAAACTTCATCATCGAAGGTAAGAAGGTACGTTCCGACGACACACCTTTCGACCCCGTCTGTTGTCTTTACTTGGACGGTGTCGTCATTGATGATAATAACGCCTTCATCGACTACCATTAAATGTTCCAGGTGGCTTGGTTGAGTGTTGCAATGTGCGATCCCTCCTGAGTGGAGCTGTTGCGCGCATGTCGGCCATGATATCTCTTTGCAGAAGGTCGACATAAGTGTAACTCTGCAGTTTCCGATTGCTAGCACCTGATTACCACATTCTGCCACGTTGTTGTCCTTGAGACTGATGATCTTCTCATTATGCTGAACAGGAAATACGGTGATTTTCTTACAGACTAATCTAGGCTTAGGATATTTTATTAAAAAATATATGACACTATTATCTAAAAAGACTTTTATAGATGCTACTTCCATTAAATCGGTTATAGTTATATTTGTAGAATGCTCATTAATTATGTTGTGAAGATCATCTTTGTCTAAAATGGTGGGATTTACGATCCCGATCTTTGCTAGGGTTATGGAGAGCATTAAGTTTTGTATTTCGTTGATAATGATTCTATTTCTGCCTAACAATGTTTCGTATAATCGTCCTGTGTCAAGTTTTGCATTACTAATAATTGCATTTACCGTCTCTGTAAGCCTATTGATTTGTTCCTGTGCTTTTGTATTTATTATGATTTGCCTATTTTCAGAATTAATAAGCTGCTTTTGGTTGAAACTTATCTGTTCGAAGTCGTCGAAGTCCGGTGTTCCAGCTACTACCTTCAGAGCGGTGCCCAGGAAATTAAGACTTCTAGCATGTCTATGATGGATACTTAAAGTCGTTAGTAAGGTTCTCATATGCGTTGTGTCTGAGTCCAGGATTTTCCGCATATGTGACTGTGGAAAATGGTCAGATAAAGCTATTGTTTCCTCTACGATTTCCGAATACTTTGTTAGATTTACAGTGTGTTGGAGATAAAAAGAGTCCTGCCAAATTACTACGTCTCCGTCATGAATGGGGATGTAGTCCGAGTTAGTGTAATTTGTAAGTATTGAGATGGATGTCTGGATGAAAAGTAGCAATACCATAGTCCTGCAATATAAATTGTATTTCTTATTTAAGGGAAATATGATTATTTTATATTGTCCTTATGGACCACCCTCCCTTTAATGAGAACTGTAGTTCCCAGATCGGCTTGAATTCTTCCTTCTACACAAAGGGGGGTCAATTTGTCACCTAATCTTTTGTTAGACTTGACCATCACACGTTCCCCTACGTCAAATACTCTATTCTGTCTGGAAGAGTTGTTTCGTTCCAATTGTGCCTGTTGTGCTTTTTTGAGCAAGTTAGTGACTTGCTCTAAGACTCCCATCCACTTTCCTATCATTTTCTCAAATTTGTCAGCAACTGTTGGAGGTACTTTTATGTCTTCAATTCGTGTGAAATTCACATTTGCACACTTAAAATATTGTATTTGTTCTGACCCTGAGTTGGTCTTCAACTGTTTATTCTTAAAATCTAACGTAGCGTCCGTCTGTGTTAACAGATCGAGGCCAATTATTCCGTCAAATGTAGATAAGTCGGGAAGTATGAAAAATTGGGTATTTATATTAAAAATGTTTATGAAACATTTTTCCTTTATGGTGTTAAAACCATGAATTGATTTTACTAAGAAGGGGCTATTTACTGACTTTATGTGTTTTAATTCTTTTAAAGGTTTTATATAATTCTTAGACGCCCCTGTGTCTATTAATAGTTTTAATCTCCTCCCTGCAACTATTCTCTCTATGAACGGTAGCGGGGAGCTTTGTTTTAAAAAATTTATTTGATCAAAATCGCTGAGCTCATCGTTTATATCTGTCGCCATTGAGTCCGCAATGGCTTGGTATTCATTCTCCTCTTGATCGGTTGTAGCATTGTCGTGAGTCGTGTGGTTAATTCTTTGATGCTTCGGTCCCGTATATCTTGCGGAGCCGCTATTGCCTCTCTTAATCGGTTGACTGTAATTCTGCCCGTGGTTGACCTGATACCGAGTTGTGTACTGGTTATTAAAATATTCCTGAGGCTGGCCGTTTGGCGTTGTAACCTGTTTACTACGCAATGAGTGGTCGATTTCCATTGGTTCGCCCAAATCCGGTTTTTGCGGGCCTTTGTTTTTTTGTCCCTGTTGTCCGCTGAAGTATGGGTTTTTCCTGTTTTGATTTGTGTTTCCCTGTCTATCCCCTACTTCGCTCCTGTTCTGAGTCTGCTGTCTCTGTTCATTCCTTTGAGCTCTGTCTTCTAGGCTTCTAGCATAATTGGTAGCGAACGTATACCGTTCATGGTTAGATTCAACCTCTTGAGCAAGTGCTAGAGCAGAAGGCAGGTCATTGGGTTTTGCCGCAAAAAGTACGTCGCTCAGAGCCTTTCTTGTTCCTGATATAAATACACGTAATGCGTCCATTCTATATTTTTGATTTATTGATGCCGCAAGAACATTATCGTACGACATAATTGTTTTATTAGTGAGAAGAGTTAGTTTCTTCTCAACCTCGTCATAATATTGAAGTAATGTCATATTTCCCTGACGCAGGGTTGACATTTCCTGTTCTATAAGGTATATTGGACGTTTGTCCGAATATGTAAAGTCGAGTCTACTATTGATTGCTTTGAAGTTTAACACGGTATTGAATGATGCCAATACCATGTCAGCTGGACCTCTTATTTTATTTCTAATAATTGCAACGGCCTGATAATATTTGGAACTACCTTCATATGGTTCAAAAATCTTGTATGCGGTGTGTGCAGCTTGACGCCATGAAACATACACTTCCTGTTTACCATCAAACTCTGGTAACGATTTTACTACATCTAACGATTCATCACAGCGTTTGTGTGGTAAGATTTCTATTTCCTGGTAAACCTCTACTTCAGGTGTAGCCATTACAAAACTGTCCATTCGTTTGGTGATAGTCTTTAATTTCTCCTCAAACATATCATTCTGTTTCGCAAGAGCTGTGTTGACAGCAGTCTGTATTACAGCTTTTAACGTCTCGGCGTCCATTTTTTGTGTTTGGTCTGTATCTGTCACTTGGCTTTCTTGCCTCCTATCGTTATTTCCTATGTTAATTTCTAAATATCTCAATTGCTGAGATAACTGGTTTATTTCACTATCACTCATACAAAACTCTCTCAAAGTCTGAATTTCATTTATTTTATTTCCTTACACAACGTAAATTAAAATAAGCGTTCTACTTACATTTTCATTTTAATAATGGTGATGAGCAGGCTGCGTTCCTATTCTTTTGGTTGTGGGTTGTGGTCCGCCGGTTCCTTCCTGTGGCTTCTTAGTAGAGTTCGAGATCCTTTTGTTGGTTTTCTGTTTCTGTTGTTTTTTGATGCTGTTTTTATCTTTGTTTAAGTTTTTATCTTTGTACTTGATAATTCTTCTCTTTTGTTGAAAAATTTCAAGCTGTTTCTTCACTTTTCACTTTAAAATATTCGTTCTATTATTCAATCAAAACTTAGTTTTGGATAATTCTTTTTGTTGAAAAAGGTTCAAGCTGTTTCTTCACAAAATAGTTTGCTTCTTGTTTCACTTTGCTTTAAATCACAAACAATATTAAAAACTCAGTTCTGTTTTTCAAATCACGTTTATAAACACAATATTAGATTTATCATGTTATATTAAGTCCACTTTTTTATTGTTTTCTATTTTGCCTTTGGGCAAAAAGATTTTTTTTTTTTTTTTAAAAGAATGTTTTTCTCTTCTTTCTTTTTTTTGTTTTAAAAACAACTGTGTGTTGTTTTATATTATTAAAAAAAAACGGTGTGTTTTTTTATTTTGGTTTTATTAAAAAAAACGGTGTGTTTTTTTTTTCTTTTGAGTTTATTAAATATTAAAAAAACGGTGTTGTTTTTTTATTTTGGTTTTATTTAAAAAACGGTGTGTTTTTTTTTTTACTTTTGAGTTTATTAAAAAAAACGGTGTTGTGTCAAGAATTTCAGCCGTTCTGTTACAAGCAAACGTTGTCCATTTCCTCGGTGGAGAAGCTAGCCAATGAAGCACGATCTCTCAATCTTTCCAACAATGAATCCCGGAGATGGGTATGGTAAGGGCTGATTTGACGAGATTCAGCTATCTTGTTGCAGCGTTTAATTCCAGTCGTGGGATCGATATGGGTTTCAAAGGGGCCACTCGTGTACGTGAAGCAAGTAATCTGACAATATATCCATCGTCCGTTGAAATTCGGCTATATACAACCGCAGCACAGGCAATTGCTGATGCGTCAGCGAAAACATGTAGTTCTATTGGGTGCGTAGAATAAGCAATGTATAGCGGGACACGAATCTTTGCCAACTGAGGTAGATCTTGCATGTAGATATTCCACCGAGTACATAAAGCTTCAGGAAGCTCGTCGTGCCAATTTAGAGTATGACACCAGGTTTCCCGAAATATTGCCTTAAGCTGGATTATAGTTGGAGAAACAATTCCCAATGGATCAAAAATTTTCGACAATTCTGAAAGTATGACTCGTTTAGTTGGTGCTTTGTTAAAGGATAAATCATTGAATTTTAAAAATAATTCGTCGGTGGCTGGGTTCCAATTTAACCCAAGTATTTTTTGCATGTCAGCGTCAGATATACTTATTATTAATATCTACTGGGTTATGTTCGCGCACATCCACCGGCAAGGAGTCTAGCAACGGCCAGCAATTTGAACTCCATTTCCTCAAATTGAAGTTTGTTTTCAATTGTGTTCAATGAGTTCTTCTATTGAATTGCAACCAGTAGTGATGTCATCAACGTATATGTCGTTAGCCAAAACCCTTGCTGCTGCTTTGTGAGTGTCTGTAATCATGTGCAAGTTGTTGCAGAACACGAACTGCTAGGAATGGTGACGGGGATAAACCATAAGTCACTGTCATCAAGCGATAATGCTGCAGCCGTAAGTGTTCGTCTGGTCGCCAAACAATGCACTGGAAGTTGGTATGAATTGGAGCTATTTTGATTCCCCTGAACATTTTCTCGATGTCGGTCGTGAAAACGAATCGATGTTGTCTAAAACGTATGGTCACCCCAAACAAGTCTCTCTGAATAGGTGGGCCAATGTGTAGTCGGTCGTTAAGTGAATATCCTGATTCGTCTTTGCAGGAACCATCAAATACCACGCGGCATTTGGTTGAGGTGCTGTCATTCTTAAATACTGCGTGATGTGCCAAATAGAAGCATTCTGAATAATTGATATCCACTTCGTTGTGAGGTATTAGTTGCATGTGTCCGAGCTTCAAGTATTCTTCCATAAATTTTACGTATTGTTGTTTAACATTTGGATCTCTGTTAAATCTTCGTTCTAGACTGTAAAATCTTTTAGTTGCTTGCTTCAATGTAGCATCAATAGGTACGGTCTTGTCTTTAAATGGATATTGCAAAACATACGTACCGGCTTTATCTCTGGTGTGAGTATTAATAAAGTGATTTTCAGCAGGTTCTGACGCATTAACTGTCGTAGTGTTCGGTTGAACAGATTCCATCTCCATAAAGGTACGTATCAGAGTATCCGTGTCTTGCTCGGCAGTGTATGTATGCGCAATCGTAACATCTCCAGCGATACCATGGCAAGACCCTGCGATCACCCAACCAAAAATGGAATTAAGTGCAATAGGTAGTTTGTCACCGAATTGTAATCGCTCGCCTGTGTAGATATTCCAAAGCTGATCCGACCCAATAATGATATCAATTGGTCCTGGTACATTAAAGGAAGGATCTGCTAATCTTAATCGTTTTTTTTTTTTTGAGTCCATGTAGCGCTGGATATGTCGACCAATTCCGCCGGTAGCGACGATGTCAATTTTAACATAATCAGTGCATCTAGTTTGTATGAATGGTTAGATACACATGATTTTATATTGATATGAACTCGTCCACGAGTAACTCCAACATTATTGACAGAGAATCCAAACACTGAAAAGCGAGCATGTTGACGAGAGAAGCCGGCACGGTGAACAAAAGATTCAGTTATGAATGATTTCGTAGAACCGAAATCGAGCAGCATACGGCATTTCAACAGCTTGCCATGAGCGTCCACTACGTTGGCAACGATTGTTGGTAATAACGTACTTGAAGTAGCGTATGACGAAAAATTATTGAGCGCAGCTGGAAGTGGCTCTCTCTCAAATGATGACGATTGTATGTTGCAATCCAAATTGTGATTAGCAGTTAAAGTGCGGTCAACAGAGGCGGCTTGTTCCATATGAAGAAGGGTATGGTGTTTGCCCTTACACTTTCGACAACGGTATGTTGAATTGCATTGATTTGCTCTATGGGTATCACTTAAGCAGTTATAGCATAAATTGTGTTCTTGTGATACCTTTCTGCGGGCTTCAACATCCAATGCCTTGAAAGCCCTACATGCGTACATGGCATGTGCCGCATTACAGACTTTGCAAGGTTTCTTCTGCTCTGTGTTCGCATGGCTGATCGCGATAGCTCGTCGACTTTGGGTACCACGTAATGGCTGTAGCGTCTCAAAAGCATCGCATCGCCTTTACAGGAATGCCAAGAAACTATCAATGGTGTCAGATTCACCTTCCGACTTCTCCGCCCAAGCCTGTCTGGTTTCATCATCCAACTTTTTCACTAATATGTGGATTAAGAACGGATCACGACTTGTGCAATTGAGTGCCGTCAATCCCCTCAAAACTTCGTCAGCTCCATCATGTATCTTCCGCAGAACGGTTACATTTGATGTGTTTGTGTGCGGTAGACGTAAAAAATTTTGCACGAAAGATCGAATGATCAGTGGCTTTTTGTCATACCTTTCTCGAAGACGTTTCCATGCCTGAGGATAGTTGTCGCCAGTGATTTGAATGTGTTTTATGAGATTCAATGCGTCTCCAGTTAAGTATGACTTAAGATAATGAAATTTTTGCGTAGCTGTGAGGGTTAGATTTTGCCGCGATTGCGTCAGAAAACAGATCACAAAAGGACGGCCAATCTTCATAATTACCCGAGAATAAGGGGATTTTAATTCTCTCATAATGAACCTCACTGTTCATCGAGACACTTTGAAATCTCTCCAGAAACTCCGCCTGTTGTGAGATAAGGTTTGTGATGAAGTTGTCTTTTTCCTCAGCTTGACTATCCGCTTCATAGCCTTTTAAAGCAGTAGTCAACGCTGCATGTGCCATGAAATATTTCTCCTCACACTCTGCCATATCGACGGACGGATCGACAAAGTCTTCAGCATCACTATAGTCAAAAAGACCTTTACTGCATTCTACAAGCTCCTTGTAGCTTTCTTCGAGCTTGGCTAAGCGATTTCGCAGTAAAGGCTCTGAAGTTGATCTCCCATCAAGACCTTTTGATGCGTCATATGTGCGAGTTATATTGGCTTTTAAATAGCCACGTTTCTTAGATAACACCGTGTGTGGAAGCACCATTGTTATTATTAATTCACTTTGTTTGGCACACCATAAAGGAACTGAAAAACATCACGTGATCTTAAGTATAGTAAACTTAAAACGAAACAGAATACAGAAACAGAACATGAAAGCTCACTTAAAGCTTTAAGTAAGCGAGATCTAACATATTATAATTTAACTAGGAAGCAAAAACAAACAAAGAACAGAAACGAAAACATAAACCAAAAAAACCAGCGTCCCTACACATAAAAGGATTTTCATAGATGAAAGCGACATTAATAATAGTCAAGCCCTTAATATTTTACGAAGAGAGCTAACAACAGGGAAGTTGAAAACATTGGCGTTGTCAGGGGGGCAAGGAAACATGAATAATATGCATTCTTCAAAAGCGTTTTTTAATGGAGAAAAATATTTATTTTATTACACTAATAGTTGTCTTCAATGTTCTTTGCAAAACCGCTTTAAAACTTCACATGAAATTTTAACGCCATTTTCTTGTACCATTATTCTGTATATATTAAGCGTACATAGACCATTTAAATGGTTCTCTAGCATCGTTGACCTCATACATGTTCTCACACGACGCAGTGTACAGAAGATCCGCTCTATGTTACTTGTTGTACAATGCTGTGCCAAGGAAATTAAAATTATTTTTTTTTGTGCAGGAAAGAATATTTCCGCCTCCTTTAACATTTCAGTAAAGTCTAGTTCTTTAAGGTCTTCTCTTGTCATACCCATAGCTCGGCTTCGTTCTCGAAAAAAATGTAAATGATGGCCAATGACATATTCAGCATCAAAATTAGGTGTAGCGACATCAAGCCGAAAGCAGGTAAATTTTCATTATCAAAATAACAAATAAGGGATAAAAATCGCTTCCAAAAATCGCAAGGTGACTCAGCAGGTTAATTGGACCGATGTACAATGCGCGAGACCTGTAAGTCAGTCCCAATTGCAGCTGCAGTTCTGGTAGAATTCTTGAAAATAATTTGGTTCTCCTCGTCCACGTTGCTGCGATGATCTTTTACGAGAGGTATTATTTTCTTAATATGGATCATGCATGCATACATGTCAATAGGTGTTGATTGTAATGCATTAGCAACACGTTCTAATATGCTTGAGTACAGTAGATATCGGTTGTATGACCGCTTGTATGCAAATTCTGTTTATATGCAAAAATGAAAAACTTTTGTGCATTATGCATTATAATTGCGTGTGTATCTAATTGTTTATATGCAAATCGTTTGTAAGAAAATATTGCCGATAACCGATAACTAATAATTTAATTGGTTGTATGCAAACTTTTTCAACACTGAAATTTTTTTGCGCTCCATAAATTTTATCGATTTGAGGACCATAATCGATAGCTGAAGTATAGCACGAGTGAACATGACAGCTGAGCGCTCTCCCTCTCAAATTTGCGTTTGTAGAGAAATGAAGTCGCTAAAATAATAATAATATAATAAAATAAAGAAGAATCGACAATCAGACGCGTTTTTATGTATTCTTGTTATTCAAGTATAGCCGATGATAAGAATTTGCAACAATGCCGCGTAAGATGCTAATCACAAAACAAAAACTAGAAGTTTTAAACGACTTAAAATCAAATACGAACCAAAAAGAAATGGCTCATAAATAGAAAGTGAGCGTAAGTACCATTTCCCGTATTACAACCAAGGAAAACGATATTCACGCTAACACAGTTTTAAATAGGAAACGCGATAGAAAAAGTGGTCACTTAAACTTAGAAAAGTCCTTACTGTCCTGGTTTAACCAAATAATGGTGTTATAAATGGACCTGTCTTGCTTGCTAAAGCACAGGAGTTTGCATCAATGTTAAATGATACGTATAAGCCAGATCGTAGTTGGGTGCAGCACTGGTGCAAATGATATGATATTAACTTTGGCAAGATGCACCGGGAAGCCATTAGAATAATACAGAAAGTGCAGCGGCGTTTATTTCTGATCATTTGCCACATATTCTGGAAAAATTCTCTCCTAATTGCATTTATAATGCTGATAAAACCGGACTGTATTATAAGGCATTGCCAAACGGAAGCTACAAAGGCAAACATGAGTACCCAAAAGGATTCAAAACTCAACGTCTAACATTTTTATTCCTATGCAATTCAAGTGGTGCACACAAAAGAGCTTATTGCATTGGGAAGTCAGCTAAGCCTCGTTCTTTTCAGGGAAACGATTTCCCACTGCCATACTTCAAAAACGGAACCGCTTGGATGACGAGTGTTATTTGGATGAAAACATTATTAGATATTAATATGGATCTAGAAAAAAACAGTAGACATATTTGTCTTATCGTTGATAACGCTCCTTGCCATAAAACAGACACCAAATTTTAGAACATTACAATCGAGTTTTTGCCGCCAAATACGACAGCCCTAATTCCGATGGATCAAAGTATTATCAACTCTTTTAAAATAGAGTACCGAAAAGCTTTTATAAAAAAATAAATTTGTGCTTTGGAAAAAGGCGTATCTCAGATGGACTTTCCAAAATCTCACTGTTTTGAATGGCATTCGATATGCAAATCGAGCTTGGAACTTAGTTAAAAAACAACCAATCATTAACTGTTTCAAGAATGTAACTGGCTTAACAGTATAATACTGTGTAACACAAATTGTTTATTTCAGGCGGGCATCAATGAATCCTCACAGCCAGATATTGTTGTTGAGTCAGATGTGGAAATTGAAAATTATGCATTGTGCAATCTAGACACGGAATACATTCAATGCGACAACGATCTTGAATGTTTCGGAACGATTCCTGACGAGAATATAGTGGCGGACATATTAGGAGTATGTGAGACTAATGATGTTAGTGATGATCAAGATTGGTTCGCAGAATCCAATTTAAATATGAAGCATCCTTCGACCAAAGAGGTTTTGCAAAATTTAGATTCATTGCTCACCTATATTTTTCATATGAATATAAACGCTTCAGATCTTATTGATGACATTGAAGACATGATTTTAAAAAGCGCTGAAAAAAAGAAAAGCCAAAAAAAAAAATTACTGACTATCTTTGTTAATTTTTTATGTACTCCAATCCCCAATAAATTTATGAATGAACTTTATTTTTTATACAGAAATGCGATGTATGAAATGAATTGTGATGTATGATTTTATATTTTAGTTTTTTCCTTATAAGATAGAGTTGAACAAATAAATATGAAATATTTTTGTTTTATATAAAAATTTGGTCTTACAATTAATACATAGATTGTTTATATGCACATGCCTTGCATTCAACCGATCATTGCTTTTATGCAAATATTGCTTATAAGCAAAAATGTTGTAGCATTATAAAATTTGCATTCAAGCGATATCTTCTGTATTTGGCTATCAATCCAACGCATATAATAAATTCTAACTTAGTAGCAGCGCAATATAGTTGGTAAGCACCCTTTCTCGCTGCAGCATTCCCGTCTCTCAAAATATTTGAAAGTCCATGGACAATTTCCTCAAAATGTTCATTATATACAGATATAAAATATTTTTGTGACCAGTTTCACATAAAGCTGCTTTAAAATGTACAAAGTAAGCTAGAGATATAGAGTCTGAAGGCGAACTGAAAACTGAAATTGCAAATTTTTTCAAGAACGAAAGTGGCCACTGTGGATTAATAGCTACTTATAAGAAAGTAAAATCCATAGTATATAATCCAGACCTAAAAATATACATCCACAAAATCATAAATAATTGCAATACTTGGAGTGGAGGAAATACGATCGCAATCCGAACAGAAATAAATATTACCTAATTGAAACACCTAAAACAATAAATAAAGTAATTCACGTAGATACTTATGTGAACAACAAACATTCATTTATCGTCTTTACAGACAAATTTTCTAAACATGCCACTTGTTTACTCTTACGAGACAGAAATAATAGAACAATTGCCAGCAAAATGCAAGAGTTTCTGTCACTAAAAGGCAAACCAAAAAATTTTTATTCGATAACGAATTTAATACATTAACAATAACAGAATTTTTAGACCAACAAGGTCATTACCATGCAATAAAACCTAATAGTTATACAAGCAATGAGTTAATAACACTATAAAGAACACTAAATTTGAAAGAGAAAGTACCTATAACAACACAAATCAATAAAGTACAATAATTATATAATATTTTATAAAGGTACCTTCCATTGTGCAATTAAAATTACTCTATTATAAGTACAAAATTTTAAAGTTGAACATAAAATCATTTATGTGTGGCTAATTCAAAGAAAAGATAAGATTATACAAAAAGCTAATCAAAAAAGGGAGTCTTACCGTGAAAAGAGAGACTAGCTTTATAAAAACTATAAAAATGTTAGACATAAGGAACAACCCAAGGTTAGGAAAGCTTATTTAAGAAACATACATACCAGCAATATAAAAAGACTTTTTAAATTTGCGGCTTATAACGCTAATGCTATTAATGATGACAATTCCCCAAACACTAGCAACGGTATCAATTACACCAATAACGACAAATCACCAAACAACAAAAATTTCGTCTCTTTTCGCGTGCTTTTAGCACTATCAGTTGTGGCAATGTCTGATCCACCAGACAAAAGATAAGTTACAAATTCATTGTCTTTCGGCATGGATTTCTCCAAACATTTTAACTCTTTTTCCACTAGGCCAAAATACCTTTTAATTAAGAGGGTAGACAGCAACGACTCATTGTCGAACGCATCACCGTTCTTAATTAAGAAGGTGATTGACAATGTACGTTGTGGTGAAGTGCGTGAATGTAAAAACTATGTAACGGTTGTTTACTTATTCAAACCAAATCATCGATACAAGCTGCCAAACTCCTTCAACTCACTTCTTTCAACAACGACATCACCATCACAACTCTCTTAATACTTGCAAAGGCGTTATTTACTCTAACGATATTAGAGACATACTTGATGATGACATTTTATCAGAGCTAAGGTCCCAAAATGTGAAATAAAAAAAATCCAAAGAAAATCAATGGTATGCTAAAAGAAACGGGACTTATAATAATAACATTTGATTCTGCTACCCTACCTAATGTAATAAAAATTGGATATTGGATATTAGATGTAACCCGTATATTCCATTACCCCTGAGATGTTCCAACTGTACCCGTTTTAGACACACAGCTAAATTTTGCAAAAGCACCAAAAGTTGCTTTAACTGTGGAATAAATTCACACATAGACTCCGAATCCAATGAAAGCTGTAATAGACCTCAATCTTGCTTGGCTGCCTCGGTTTGCCGCCTTCCCGGGAATTTTTCAACACATGAAGCTCTTAGCTACTCAGCTTGTAGCTCCTCTGTCCTTCTTGTAAATGATTTCTGTCTTAATTATACTCTTCCCGGAAGTGAATTGTAATATAAGTTTGTAATGAAGTTTGTAACAGGCAGAAGGAGACAAAAAGAACCACACAAGGTATATATATTTTTGATCAGCTCGATTAGACGAATAGATTAAGCCATGTCCGTGTATCCGTCTGTATGTATGCAAACTAGTCCCTCAGTATTTGAGCTAGAAAGCTGAAATTTTGCACGAACCTCTCTTTTTACCATACGCAGTACATTTGTCGGAACCAGCCCAATCGGACCACTAGGGAGGGCACCTCCCATACAAACACACCATTTGAATTAATGTTCTTATTAGAAAAAATTTTTTGATTTTTGTCCTATCGAACTGAAACTTGGAACTATCAGTTTCTAAGATAGGCGCAGTACACATGTCGAAACCACCCGAACCGGACCACCAGGGGCGATGCCTCCCATAAAAACCACCCATTTGAATTCATGTTCTTATTAGAAAAACTTTTTTATTTTTTTTGTCCTCAAACTGAAACTTGGACACTATCAGTTTCCAAGATAGGTCAGAACATTTGTCGGAACCAGCCAAATCGGACCACTAGGGGAGGTACCTCCCATACAAACCACCCATTTGAATACTACAATGAAACACTCACTGCGTACCGTGAAGAGTGTTTCATCTTCGGCTTAGCTGAAGATAACCTTCTTTCTAGTTTTTATTTACACTAATTACCTTTATTTTTTCCTTTCTTTAAGAACAATGTTTAAAATCCTTCAATGGAACATTAATGGTTATTTTAATTATTATGTTATGTTATTTTAGTTACAACTACTAATAAACAAATACAAACCCAAAATTAAAGCTTTAAAAGAAACTCACCTCCATGCTCACATTCACTTCCCAACCCCAATTAATTACAACCTCTATCC
>JBAMAW010000071.1:0-85165 GCA_037043295.1 Amiota minor
TATAAGAGGTTTTATGTTCATTGTATTCCAAATAAAAATACGAATTAACGAGGGGACCAAAACGTATGCAAGTTTTACGAATTATCGAAGTTTTTTCAAGGGACCAGCAGTTTGTTACGAATTATAGAGGTTTTCGATTTATCGAGGTACGAATCGCGATTCGACTGTATTAGATTATGATTCTAAGTAAATTCTAATCTGTCTGTCTTAATTAATAAGGAGAACTAGATTAACTTAATGTTTCTGACTCGAACAAAGCGGCAGCTCTAAGAAAGTATAGAGTAAAGGAAACTGAAAGTGAGCGGGAGAATGAAGTGAAGTTAGAGAGAAGAGATAAAGAGGAGGATAAGTAAAAGTGAGGAAGAAGTTTTAGCGAACTTTACGTCCCCATCGCTAAAGTGAACGATACATCTGAAAAGGTAGAAAAGCTATGAAATTCATAGTCGTTACAACTAAAGCACATTATAAATATAAAAGTATTTACATACATATTTTTAGTTCGTTTAGAAAACTATACAAGTACATTTAAAATTATTACAACTAAGACTTATCTTAATTATTATCCCTTCATCCGCCATTACACTCGTTTTTCTGTGCTCTCTTTATATTTGAGGTGTGAATATTATCTAAATTGCTGAATTTATATCTTGGTTGTTCCATATCTAAGAGCCATATAATTTTTGATGTGAAACATTTTTGGTTTCGGTAGGGTGAAATTTGAAATCGTCATAGGCAATTTTGGTTAACGCTTTTCTTGTTGTTAAGAAATTCAGCAATGTGTGTCTTGGGCAATGTTTAGATGAGCGACCGATCACAAACAGTTGAAAGCAAAATAAGTGAAGGTGAATGTGTGAGTATGTGTATTGTATGTGTTGGTATCGTTTCCTTATGATGATGCGCGGGGGAGAGAGAGAGGAGGAGAGTCAATACGATAGAATATGTAATAAAATGTGATTGAAACTCTTTGACTTACGAGCGAGATGAAATGAAAATACAATTGTTGCGGTTTTCTCGAGGTTTCTGGATTTAGAATCAATAGTGTATAGATCATATTTTAGCTTTCATCGACCAATAATCGCCTATATTAAGTAAATTAAAATTTAGTACTTAAATTTTGCATCAAACTTTCATTAATTCATATAGTAACATAGTCAACATGTTTCACATCAGGGTTGGTGAGTGTTAATCACACTTACACATTATATATTATATATATATACAATATATATATATATATATATATCTCATTTCTTCGTCCAGTATATGTTTCCCTTATTTTCATCCTTTTTGCTATAAATATTCTATTTGTCACAATTTCCAGATTCAACATGTATAGGGGTAGTCAGTGAATAAGAAAAGGTATGTTGTCCATAATTGGCTTCAGAGATCTTCCGGAAAACTAATCTTAAGAATGTATGTCCTCTAGTGGAACCTTGGCCACACTGCTCAAATTCTCAAAAAACAGTATCCCGAGGATATGGGCTACCAAAACAGTCATAAAGAGTGTGTTGAATGCTCTTCGGTTCTTCCTCATTTTGACAGCTACGACAGAAGTCTGTATGTGGAACATTCAACCTTTGGGCTATCAACTGAATTGTGCAATTTCCCCTTAATAGCCCATTCACGGTGATTAACAAGTAGATTACTTTTGTAAGCAGATTAAAAAGGTGATTTTTTGCTACAACAACCACAGGGATAATGACCTAATTGAGGGGTTGTTTCTGTAAAAGAGGGTGATAAAAAATAGAACTATTCATCAAAGTCTCCTTTTTAATCAACTGGACTTTCATCATTCCCTGGATATGACATCATTACACACAATCTAAGGAGCATTTACTATATGACGGAGGGTAGAGTTCTGCATCTTCTGGATGAGATATATGTTTGACTCGGAAACAGTGCCCAGTAGGTGAATACCATATGTCCAGGATGGGACAACTATAACCTTATAGATTGTAACTTTGTTATTTAGGTTAAGTTGACAACTGGGCCTAATAAGCCAGTTTAGCTTAACTTTTTGACAAGTTGCAACAGTTTTGACAATGTGCTTGCCCCAGGTAAGTCTCCGGTCCAATATGATGCGCAGGTAGCATGCTGAGCCCACCTGAGATATGACCGAGTTGTGCAGCAAAACGGTTGGACAGGAGTCTCTCCTAAGGGCAAAAGTACAATGCTGAGATTTTGAGCTGTTAACCGCGATGTTCCAACGGTCTGCCCACCTGCTGAAGTCATTCCTGAGTTATCTCAGAAGCCTCGTTGGCACTGAAAGAGCTAGCGATGAAGGCAGTGTCATTGGCATACGTGGCTAGCAACGTATTATCAGCAACAGGTACTGAACAAAAAAAAAAATTAATGCCAAGCATATGTATTTACTAATAATGTATACAATTTACAAATGACTGGCTCCTTAGGTTAGTGTGCTGGGCTGACATCCTGGGCTGAAGGGCTCTGTCGCTATTGCTCATATTAAATACTAGGTTATAATTTGTAATTATAATTTGAGTTCTAATAAATAAATAAAAAAAAATTACAAATAATTATAAGTAATATTGACACAAGTTACGCTTGTAAAGTCTGTTATCATCGTCAGATGTTTTTGTTTATCCAGTATTTTAATTTTATTTTCTTATGTATTTTATTCATATCTTGGGATCAACTTATTTATACACAAAGAATTTTTCTAATAATTTCGCTGTATCGAGAGTTTGTTTAATGCATGGAAGAGGCTCAGGATCATATGTCGTATCTTTTTCATCCTCTGGTTGTTCCTCAGTTTCTCTCACCGAATCCAGAATTTCTGCATCTGTAAGTGAAGCTTTTGTAGCCAGCTGTCGGCTACATCCATGTAGGTTTTGTAAATAATCAGTGAAATTTTGTGGAATGACGAACTGTTATTCGACTAGCTTCATTAATAGTTTCCTTCTGTAGTGACTCTTGAAACTGACTTTTAATCACACCTTGCCAAGCCTATGTTTTGAATATTATCCACCTTCCCAATTGACCTAAAGAAATGCCGTCTTCATTGGTATTAAAAAATGTCGCTTGGAGCGTACTTTTCTTTCAATTTTCGCCACAGTCTTTAGCTCACAGTGAGTAACATTCGAAGCAATGCTTGGTCTTTCTTCTTTAATTTTACCTTGGTTGATATGGTGTCGTTGCTTGAACTTTACGAACCATCCTTTTTATGCTTTGAAATCGGTGAGCCAAGTTCTTCCGAAAACGTCTCTGCCTTAGCTTTCATAATCAGCCCCCAACAAGTATATTGTTCCGGCGCTGTCTGTGAAATGATGCTAGCATAGCTTGATCCAAATCTTCTTAGGTTTCTTTAATTGCTTATACGATTTTTCCAGCCACCACTGCCTGTAGAATTTTTTCTTTGATCTTCCATATTGTAGACACGGTAGAGCTACTACCAACATCACTTATCTTTCCCCCGTATTGATAATTAATTTGAAAGATGGTGAGCAACTAAGAATATGATAACACATAGACAAACATAACAACCTAATGTCAACCTAGAATCTCTGTACGTATTCGAGAGCTGCACATCTTGCTTTTTATATTTGATGAAAAAGAAAACTATGTACGCATTAAGCACGTGCAGAAATAAAACACGCGTGCAAACACAATTCAATTCGGCGCCGTTTTGTCGATGTAAATACTATACGGTAGACTATAAAGCAACGAAACAAACAAAACAGAACGTACACAGCTGCAAATGTAATTAACTTTGGTGCCTTAGAAAGGACTGTTTATTACTTAATAATGACGTTCAATTGTCATTGTTTAGAGTCAGTATGATGCTTCATACAGTGTATTGTATGTATTGTAAGGATGATAAGGTAAACCAACCAAAGTCAAGTGATTTCCCTATTTTGGGGAGTTTTCTGTTACATAGAGTGGTGTTAAGTGTAGCTTTCTCTGTATTTGCCTAGATTGCAGTGTTTTAAATCATGTATTTTTCATAAAATTTACGTTTGAACTTAGCGCAACGTACGCGCTACATATTACAATTAAACCAAAACAAGAAAGAGGTAATTAAAAACAAAAAAACACTGTGAACACCAAATTTATAATTTTTAATGTTTTAATCACTGTGAATGCCCTAAAGCAACCCCGTCAACATCCAAATTTATTTCGTTTTAAAGTGTTACAAATCAGATGTCGGTTTTGGTTAGTAACAAGACCAAAGTGTCGTAAAGACAGTGCAACCAGGCTCAGGACCACTTCCTGCAAGATAACTACGAGGTCGCATCCAGCTTTGAAAGAATGTCTGTAAAGGTCTGCCAATATCAGTAACTGCTAGAGAAATTGGCAGTGCCGATTCCTTTCCGGCACACTCATCCTCCATCTCGTTACTTGAAAAACTAAATTAGCGTGATAAAGCGCTGCCGATCCTGGTTAAGAGCCTCCATCGTGCCACGGATAGTTTTGGACCGACAGAGCCTTGATTGCTATCTGTCAACATAAGTCGATCTGTTCCTAAACATCCTACACGAGTCAGGTAGACGGTATGATTGTTGAGATGTGAGCTTATCCAAAAAGTTTCCAGTACCAGAACCCTTTCCGTCTTGGAGCCGTTAGCATACATTGAAAGCTAGTCTTCCTGCTCTGCTTTCTGCATACCCGAGAATCTTGTATTAAATTTGTGATTCCATTTGAGTTCCGGTACACAGTGGTCACATAACATCAAATATGGTGGTGTGTACGTGTTTTATACAATATTTTCTCGTGAACAACACCAGCTTAGTCTCATCCAGATGATCCTCGTGACCTGCTTGCTTTTGGGTGCAGACCCAAGGTCGGAGTTTATCACCTAACAGCGAAGCATGTTACTAATCCAGATAATGTGAACATATTCTTTCCAGCGGTGCCGAAATTGCTACAATCCAAATATGGTTGAATGCTCAATGACAAAGGAGCTATCAACAAGCTCCTTCCTTTGCAGGACTTTTTCTACACTCCCAATATATTTTTCAACCACAGAATAAGATATTATACATGGATGCTACGTGCAGCACAGCTGGTACCATGCCATCCGGTTCCGATAATTTATAAGATAACCTTTTCCTCTGTGATAAGGTCATTCAGAGAATCATTGCCTCTCTCATCCGAGGTTGAACCACTGGTGCTGAAGGTAATACTGTCATCCTCCTTATCTATATTAGAACTACCCGGAAAATGAACATCAATCTTCTGGTCCAGAGACTCCTGACTGTTAACAGCGTATGCACCTAACAGTAGGCATGGTTTAGATGGATCCTTAGCTAGCACCCACCGAAGTCTATTTGCTTTTGTGGTACTAGTGATATCCTCTTGAGCTTCTTCACGCCAAGATTGCTTCGATTGCGTCATCACATGCAGTTACTGAAACAACAACAAACACTCAAACAGAGCTCATGCAAAACGGGACCCTGGAAAATAAAGCGGCAGTGCAGACAGGCATCGCTACTTACAAATCCACAATAAGCGTAAACTAAGCCCGCAAAAAATAATAATGCAAAGAACACGCTTTTGGAAAGTAACAGGTTCCAACTACTTACTGAAAAGGATGAACCTGCTAAAAACGATGACAAAAACTCATCAAAACCTAAAACCGCGAAACCTTCTCCAATATGTGTTCGTGATGAAAGCTCGAATAGGCTTGTAGATGCTATCCAAAGAATAGTTGGCAACAACAACTTTCATATTGTCCCTATTACCGAGGGAAATATTAAAGAAACTAAGGTCCACATTTATTCGGAAGCGAACTACAGTTCTGTAACCAATTACGTTAGGGAGAATAAGAGAAACTATTATACCTATCAGCTCAAAAGCAGTAGAGGGCTGGTAGTAGTAATTCAGGGCATTGAACCGTCTGTTGATTGCAGAGATATTAAGAGTGCCCTGGAAGAAAAATGGTTTGCGGTCAAAGTGGTGATCAACATTTTTAATAAAAATAAAATTTCACAGCCACTGTACAAAATTGAGTTGGCCTCAAAGTTGCAGCATTTAAAGAAAAATGAAGTGTACCCATTTACAACCTTAAATATTTACTTCATCGTAGGGTAACTGTGAAGGAGCCTCACAAATGTGCAAATCGTGTGCAATGCACAAATAGCCAGGAATTTGGCCACACGAAATCTTATTGCACCCTTCGTTCAGTATGCGTAGCTTGTGGAGACTTGCATGAAACCACAACTTATAAACTTAGTCGCGATAATCCGGATTTTAAAAAATGCAGTAACTGTGGGGGCAATCATACAGCAAATTATAGAGGTTGTCCTGTATATAGGGAGCTAACTAAGCGTCAGAAAATATTTCGCCCGTTTTAGGCGTGAGTCTATCTGTACAGAATTAACGACAGATATGTGCCCACTACCTAACATTCCTTTAACTTCAAATGAGTCGTATGCGGGTGCACTGCACTTAGACGATCAACAGCAAACTATGAAAATGATTGTGAAGCCTAAGGCTCTAATGTCTGAACATAATGAACCAATTCCACAAACTACCCCAATTCAAAATGCGTGTAATGAGCCAGTGTTGCAACCACAAACTTCTAGTGAAACTATGTTGGTGAATTTATTACAGACCCTGAATCAAACAATCTTAATGATGCAAAACTCTTTTCACGAGATGATGAAAATCCAAATCAAAATTTTGGATAAGTTAAATTCCCCAAGTAAATTTTTTTCTCATTTAAAAATAACTCACTGGAACGCAAATGGCGTTTCACAGCACAAACTAGAGCTGATGAAGTATCTAGAGGACAACAATGTAGATGTGTTGTGACTAGCAAAAACAACTTCTTTATACCAGGCTATATAGTTTATACAACAAATCATCCGGATTGAAAGGCTCATGGTGGAACATGCATTATTATAAGAAAGCGTATTAAACACCAGACCCTAGGGCCGTACTCATCTAGTTATCTACAAGCAACTTCCGTCCAGTTGCAAATGCGTTATGGTAATCTGACGTTATCTGCTGTATATTGTCCTCCACAATTTTCAATATCTGCAGATGTGTTTAAAAATATCTTTGATAGCCTTGGAGCATGATTTTTGGCTACAATGCTAAACACACTTATTGGGGTTCTAGTTTAGTAAATCCAAAAGGTCGGCAACTTTACAGCACTCTTGTAAATTGTAAAAACAAGCTAGACTTCGTTTCTCCGGGTAGGCCTACATACTGGCCGGCGGATCTAAGAAAAACTCCCGATATCATCGACTTTGGTATCACAAAAAATATACCTAGAAACCTCATATCAGCTCATTATAAACTTTCACCAAATCACTCACCCGTTGAAATACTTTTATTCGATTGTCCGGTAGATGAGGATCAGCCGTGTAGCCTTATATATAATAAAACTAATTGGTTACAATATAAAGAATATATTAGTTCTCACATAGAAATTGCACCTACGATCAACTCTGAAAGTGATATCGACAAATCTGTTAAAGAGTTAAGTGTCATATTGGATAGCTGCAGCTGCGGTATTTACGCCTGCGATTGTTACTCACAATATCAGGAGAAAATCTTTCTCAAATAGAGAAATTGGAGAACTGCTTGCTTCTAAACGACAATTGAGAAGAGAATAGCAACACTACAGATCTCCTACTGTTAAACAATGGACGAAAACTGCAACAAAAGACTAGTCACAGCACTTTTAGCGACCACCTCGAGGCGCAAAGGCACTGAACCATAACCTATCACCCATAAACACTAGATTTTCTTTTTGGAAAGCACAAAAACCGCTAAAAACTCTTGTGGTATTGGATTTACTATTAGAGACAGAACCGGAGGTTGGGCACGGTCTGATGGAGAGAAGTCTAATGTATTTGCCAACCATCTCGAGCACGTGTTCCAAGCTAATGTACCTACAAACCAAATTTGTGCTTCCTCACCAGACAATCACAAATTCATTAAAAACAAGCGCAAGTGAAATGGAATCTATTATAAGGATACAATTGACTTCCAAAAAATCTGCTGGTTATAATAGAATCGTGCCAAAAATGATAACTGAACTTCCAAACGCAGCAATAGTATTTCTCTCGTGCTTTTTCAATGCTATCCTTCGAATTGAATACTTTCCAAAACAATGGAAGAAATCGGTTATCATAATGGTTCCAAAGCTCGGGAAGGATAGGACATGTCCTTCTTCATACAGACCTATAAGTCTGCTTCCATGTCTTTCTAAGCTATTTGAGAAGGTTCTTAAAACCAAACTCAATCACCATTTACAAACAAATAGTACAGCAGATCATCAATTTGGTTATCGAGCGAAACATGGAACGATTGAGCAAGTCAACAGAGTTACTTCGGAAATAAGAACTGCCTTTGAACTGCGAGAATATTGCTCAGCAGTATTCCTTGATGTAGCACAAGCAATATTAAATGTTTGCTACCCCAAAATATGCGTAGAGTCCTGCAATCCTACATATCAAATCGAGGGTTTGTAGTAAGACAGAAAAATTGTATAACAAATGAATTTAAGATAAAAGCAGGCGTTCCCCAAGGCAGTGTCTTGGGACCAACTCTCTATACATGTTATTCACTGCCGACATTCCAACAAGTAGTGAAATTGTTACTTCGACATTTGCTGATAACACTGCCGTAATCAGCCGCTCCCGTTGCCCAGTTAAAGCTTCTGCATGCTTGGATTCTCATCTTAAAAGCCTTCAGAAATGGTTATCCAACTGGAGAATTAAAGTCAATGAGGGGAAATGTAAGCACGTTACATTTACATTGAACCGACGGACTTGTTCTCCAGTAACCTTAAGTGGTGCTTCAGTTCCTCAAACTTAAGTGGTAACTTATCGTGGGGTTCATCTGGACAGACGGCTCACCTGGCGGAAGCATATAGAAGCTAAAAAGATATATATGAAACTAAGGGCTCAAAGTCTTTACATGCTAATTAATTCTACCATCATTAAAAAAGAATGTTCCAAGCATAAAGGTTTTTACATGGACAAACTAGTTCGACAAGTTAATCCTCTAGCCAGAGTCCTTGTCCATACAAGGAACTCATCTCGCCTGAATCGCAACGATCGTGCAGCCCTTTTGCTTACTTAGAGTGCTTGTAAACCCCTTCCTTGTAGGAAGGACACACGTGCGTTAGTTTTCATACATATATGTAGGAGTTACAATAAATACTATAAATATAAAAAACAAACTATCCACATTTTAAGGAATAATTGGCAACGACCTGCTAAAGCAAATAGGAGCTACGTTCGACCTTGACATTAGACACCCAAGAGCCTATCAAATTTCTTCAGTGTGCTTATGCTAATTTTACGCAAGTAGAAGCCTTACAGATACTTGAGACTATCAAAGCAGGTTTAAAAAATTGATGGGAAAACTGTCGGGAGCAGACCAGAACGAAGCACTACTCTTTAGCACAAATATCGTCGCCACTTAAAATGACGAACCTATTTATTCTAAATGGAATCCATACCCCATGGGTGTCGCTGATTTCGTAAACGAAAAATTTTGTATTTTACTAAAAGACATAACATGACCCACCAGCTAAAATAATCCCGTATAAGTGGTTGACAAAAACCGAGTTGATAATCACGGAAATATTGTATAAAAAAAAATTACTGTAAGCATCTTTCTTATCATAAGCTGTGTTGCTAGTGTAAGTAATAGTATAAGTGATTATAAACAATTACGTACCGAGAATTAAGTAAACAGAAGTAAATTAAAAGAAACTCAGTCTTGTAAAAACCATCAAAATGACTACAATATCAGAAGTGAGATCAATAAAAGCCAAAATTTTGAAATCATACGTTTTAAATCATCACAAAGCAAAGCAACAACAGTACAACATATCCAACGCAGTACAAATCGCTTTGCTTGAAACAATTCAGTACCGCAAGGAAAATACAAGCGAAGCAGAACTACGTGAATATACAGTAACGTGCAAAACTGAGCAAATGTTTACGAATTTAACTTTAAGGCGCTGTAAAAATATTAATACCCAATCAATTTCAACAAAAATAATTTTATTTTATTCCTTGTTTAATTCTTATACGAAATAGCTTAGAAAAAATAACTTAAGAGACTAATTTAAAAAAGAGAAAAACCAATAACAGTTAATATTTTTGCACTTGTTTAATCTAACGGCGCTTTAAGCTTCATAAGTGCAAAACGTGCAAAACTGAACACATAGCAGTTCTCTTAAGTTTTTTTTTTCTTTGTTAAATTAGTCTCTTAAATTATTTAGCTATGTTGGTTAAAAATTAAATAATGAATAAAATAAAATTACTTTTGTTAAATTTGATTGGGTATTAATATTTTTACAGCGCCTTAAATTTAAATTTGTAAACATTTGCTCAGTTTTGCACGTTACTGTAAGTATATAAATATTAAAAACTTTTTTTTTTTTGTGAAAATGTTAGATCTTATTGATTTTACGCTTAATCAACTGAAGCATTATTGCGAAGCTCTCGGATTGCCCTCAACCGGGAGCAAGGCTGTGTTAGCGAACCGTCTTAATAACGTACCTTTAAAAAGATTAGACGCGTGTGTCAATCGGACAACAGAATCCGAAGATGAGTTGTTACACCAGGAATCGGAGCAAACACAATTTCCCTGTGGACAAAAGACTCTCGACGTCACCGCGCAAGAAGCTAACGAAGAGGATTTGGAAGCTTGTATAGCCGACGGTGCGCGTTGAGATAACGAAAGTATACAGAAGAACCGCAATGTTAGAAAAGTAATATCGTTTAATGTTGAAGAAATAGAAATAGAACATAGCGGATCAAGCAACAACGTAAAGTCAAAGCAAAGTGAAGTCAAACCAAGAAGTCGACACAGCAACAAATAGGGCTAGAGCTGAAAAGAGCACAATCTTTTAATAAGAGAAATAAACCTCTTGAAACGGGAGCGGGAGATGATGTTGCGCGAAAATGAATTTCTACAAAAATCGCCACCAGCAACGTTAGCATGTGTTGAGATGGATGTACCCTGTAATACGCTGAAAGAACTTTTGCCTTAATATGACGGCGGAGAAGATCTTAAAATGTGGTATGCGCAACTAAATAGCGTAAGAAAAACAGTATCAGATAGGAGTATGCGCACGTTGGTTTATACCAAATTAGAAGGGAGTGCAAAAGCGAGGTTCTCTTCAAAATCACAATACCTTGCCACAAGCGTTGACGTCAACTTAAAGACATATTTAAGGAAGTAGAAGATAAACTATCGATTCAACGCAAATTCGAAGAACGGAAATAAAACAGTGATGGAAGGTTTGTCGACTATTACAACGACAAAATTATCTTGTCAAACGGCCTAACATAGCAAGAAGACGATTTGTTGGACTACCCCATCGAGGACATTTCAAACTTTAAGCTACGCATATAGGATAAAATGCAAAATTACAAGTCAAAGGAGCAAATGCTCTAACCTTCAACGGAATTGAGCAATTTCAACAGAAGCAGCCTAACCTTGATCAGAAACCTCACGGACAACAACCCAACCAATACAGTTCGCCAGATAATGCCGCCAAAACCAATAGTGGCACCCCCGGAACCACGAAATGCTTCAACTGCAGCAGTACTGCAGAGCGACGGCAGAGTGTTATAAACCATGACCTGAGTCGTGCTAAAGACTGCAGCAACTACAAGAATACTGTCGTTTCCCAGCATAACAATGAATACGTAAAGTATTATTCATAAAGTAAAAAGCTTCATTGCATTATGCTCATACTTTCGGCGGTTTATAAAAGACTTTTTGATTATCGCCAAACCTTTGTATGATTTAACTCGGAATATAGATCCGGAAAACAGATGCAGTATGTAGATACACTTAGCAGAAATACAAATATACTAGTAGTCGAAACCAATACTTTTGAAGAAAATCTAATAATTTGCCAGGGAAAGGACAAAAAGCTTTGCCAAATCGAAGAAACCCTACGAAGTGCGAAATGGCGTAGTTTATAGTTTATACCTTCCATTTTATGCCCCGGAATCCATGGAAGAGCACGAACTTTACAAATATCATAACGACATGGGTCCTGTAGCAGTCCATTAAGTCGTAGACTTAATTTCAAAAAGCTACTGGTTCCCTAATACCAAACAGAAAGAAACTGAAATAGCTTTCTCGCCAAAATATGGAAAACAAGTAGGATTTTTGCAATTCGCTTCTTGAATTGGTCCACGTCGATCACTACGTCCCGATTCATAGCAAATATACGAAAAATAAATATATCTTAGTAGTAATCGATGTTTACTCAAAATTTGCCAAATTGTATTCAACTAGAACAACTAGCACAAAAGAAGCAAGAAAAGCCATAAAAAATACTTTAGATACAATAGTCGCCCCAATTGTTTAACGTCCGATAGGTGTTTCACAGCCAACGAATTCGCAGATTTCCTAACAAACAACAATATCCAACATGATAAGATCGCAACTGGCTCACCACAAGTGAATGACCAAGTTTAACGCGTTAAAAGAAGCATAGGGTCGATAATAGCAAAATTAACGGACGAAGAAAATAGAATATGTTGAGATAAAACTTTAGAAAAAGTGGAGTTCGCATTCAATAATAAGATACATCGTATTGTTCGGGAACACCCCAGCGTAATGCTTTTTGGAGCTAACCAGAAGGGACTAGTTGTTGATACACTGAAAGAAAATGTGATAACGCAAGAACAAGTTCAAAATGATATCAAAAGAGAACAGACTAGAAGCTAAGCACACAACCATCAAAGGAAATTACAAAAATACAATAAAGATTGCGCAGATAGACATCGACAAGCTCCAGCTAAATACGACGTAGTGGTAGTGATAAACTTCAGTTCACAACAAGGTATTTCAGGCAAACTCATTCCAAAATATAAGGGCCCTTATAAAATTACGAAAGTGTTTGAAAACGATAGATTCCTACTAGAAGACGTAGATGAGTTTCAGCAAGTTCAAATACCGTACAAGGGCATTTGGGCAGTCGCCAACATTAAACTATGGTTAAAAGAAAAACTAACTACAGAAAACGTAAATAAAATTGATACGACCATACCGTATATATCAGGTGCGAAAGACGGCCATGATACACAACACTAAGCAATAGAAAGCGTACAAGTACATAATGAAAATAATGATAAAGAAATCAAATTTAAAGTACTAGCAACAGTCAAAATGTAATTTAAAAAAAGGCGATGTATCAGAAAATGTCATAAACGTAACTAGTAATAACGGATGTAATATCTGTAAAGGAAAAGTCAATGGATAAAAGTGATAGAATAACTCTTAAAATGGCTAAGTAATTAAGTGAGAATAGTCAGGATCAGGAAATCTATGTCGTCAGAACGGCCGAATTGTAAGCATCTCTTTCTAATCATAAGCACGTCTCTCGTTAGTGTAAATAATAGTATAAGTGATTATAAGTAATTATGTACCTAGAGTTAAGTAAAGAGAAGTAAATTAAAGAAGATTAAGTCTTGTTCCGACCATCAAACGGTCTACATGTCTTTTTAGAGATTTTAGAAAGCTTAATAACAGTAGGCGACCTATTCCTAATGTCTCGGTAATACTATCAAACCTAGGCTATCAGGCTTTCATCAGATAGCTCTGTCAGAACAAGGCAGAGAGCAGAAAGTTTTTTCGGTTTGAAATGGGAAATATGAATTTTGCAGACTCCCTTTCGGACTAAAGGATGCACCAAGAATCTTTAAAGCGCTTGAAGGCCTTCATTGATAGTACAACGCTCAAATTTTTAACAAAGCTGGCAAGGAGAATTACGTGGCAGACGCGCTGTCATCCAAAACATTCATGCACTAGAACAAGAAGCTCGTTCGGATCTTGCTATAGTACATATCGAAGAATCACTGACCTACGCTCGAGAAAATAGATAAACCGGTCAACTGTTTTCGGAATCAAAGAAACATGGAAGAAACACATTCCTATTTAAAACAAAATTTTATCTTTTTTAGGCGAAAAAAATCATAATCCAATTCACACCCAAAAATTCTATCATTGAAAAAATGACACAGGTGGTAAATTCCAAAATGGCTAATACAATACATTGCGAACTGCTTGTGCTAGCCAGTATTCAACATAACTTGTTGAAATACTTTCCGGCAACCAAATTCTGGTACTGCAAGAGCGTGGTGTTAGATATTCCTGACATAAACGAACAAAGTAAAATAGTCATCATGGTACATAGTCGCGCAAGAAAATGTAAAACAAATTCTCAGTGATTATTATTTTCCGATAATGTCAAAATTAGCAAATGAGGTCGTAGAAAATTGAAAAATTTGTGTAAAAGCCAAATATGACAGGCACCCACGAAAATAACAGCCTGGTGTCACACCAATACCATCTTATGTGGGCGAAATACTTCACGTCGATATTTTTTCCACTCAAAAAAGCATTTTCAGACGTGCATTGACAAGTTTTAAAAATACGGTCTGGTTCAACCTATCCCATTGCGGACAATCGTGGATATTAAAACACCAATTATCCAATTGCTGATGTTGTAAATGCGGCTCCACTTCACAGTACATCAAACGTTCAGGTCGAGCGCATCCATAGCACTCCCCCTTCGAAATTGCGTGATGTCTCAAGTCTTTTTAAAATAAAATAAATAAAAGGTCAACAAGCGACTAGGTAACAAATCACCACTATATGTTGAGGAAAAGATAGAAGCAGTTTTTATAAGAGGGAGTAATTATAATTTTAACAACTTATAAAATATAGGTAAGTTTAAAAGGCAAATAAAACGATTAATACCACGAGGCAAAAACAAAAAAAAAAACGTCAAGCTCACAAGAGATCTCTCCACCATTGGGAGAAAAACCGATTTTTAAAATCATTTTAGTAATGCCCTTTTTACAGTAGAGCATAAGCAGCTTCAATGTGCAAGGAGCTCAAAAATGAACAAAATAATAGGGAAAATAACGAAATTGCGAGGTTGTTATTGTAAAACAAAATTGACTTTTGAGCTGCTACTCAGTGGATGACTTCCACTTTGCAAGCACTTTACGTACTCAGACTGGCCATGCGGCTTGTTGAAAGTACTGCCAGTGCTGCCAAGTATTTACAATTACTGCGTGCTTCTTCTTTATGTTTGATGAAACAGCTGTTGTTGGTTTCAGTTAATTTCAAGTTGTAAACGTTTTGTTAAATTTTTAATAAATCACGCAGCAGGGATAAAAATGGGAGTTGCAAGAAATTACCACATCGTACGCGCAACGATCAATGTATGCATAATCAAAACAACAACAGCTGTTTTTCTGTAATCAAAACAACAATTTGAAAGCGTGATTAAGAAATGTGGTGTGCTGTAATTTAAAAAAAATAAAATTCAATTTGTTTTTAACAATTGTTTTATAAACAATGTTTGTAACGACAAGAAGTGATTGGCCATATAGCAGACCTCATTTTGGGACAAGGTTTTTAAAGTTTAATTAGCCTAATAAAATATGAAAAAAGAAAGAGGTGTCGTGCTCTATTCAGAACAAAATTTTGAATTACAATATTATTTTCATTTATTGAAAAATGTATGTTTTAATTTTCTTTTTTTGATTCATTGTTATTATTATTTTTAAATGCTTTTAGTTTCAGTTTGTTGATCAATATCATCATCATATTTATATGTTGATCATTATCATCATTATTTTTGCAAAACTTAATCATTCCATTTTTACTTATTTATATTTGATGTTTGAAAGGCCACAGCAAAGCGTGGCTGTGTAAAGCTAGTAATTTATATTTACACAAAACAAATTAAAAACAATCATTTTCAATATAAAAATTAAAAAAATTAAATAAACAAAATATTCCCAGTGCAGGACTCGAACCCCATGCACTCGGTTTGGCAGTCCTACTCTACAGCCAGTAGGTAAAAAATCTGACGATTCTAATTTTAGCATAATTTTTTTAAATTTCACTCATGCCGTAACGCACATAAAAGAACTACGCCCTAATAAAGTTGATGAATTTTTATTTTATATGAAAATTCACTATATGGAGAGGTGCAAATATTGCAAAAATTATGGTTCCATACAAAGTATATACCGTGAGCATATGATTAACACAATGAACCAACGACTACAATATGATGCGAAGAAATGTGCAAAGCACACTCACATCTCTCCCTCTGCTTTTTTTTTTTGTCCAAAATGGTCGGGCGCAATGTTGGTAACAACATAAAAGTCTGGCAGTAAGAAATTTACGTTCCTTAAACTTCGTAAAAGTCAGTGAAAGAATATTATTCATACTAAAATGATTTCAAATTTAGTTTTTCACTTATAAACGAGTTTGACAATTTAACACTAACAAAACGGCCATTTAAGGTTCAATACTTTTATAGTTAAAAAAAAAAAATTTGGAAGTTCCCGACGCAACAAAATAAAAAACAACACTTTTGATAAAGATTATTATAAAATTTTTGATTGAGCAAAAAACTCTTACTCCTATAATTATTAAAGATAAAACAAAAAAGCACACATTGAAGTAAATCCTTCAATGAGGCGGAGGAAGCCTTTTATGTATTTGCATTTTAATGTGTTCCGTATACCTTTCTACCAACTCAAATATTTTTTTTTATGCAAAAACGAAGAATTTTCGTATTTTTTACTTATTATTTTATAAATTAATTTCTTTGAAATTTTTATTTCATTTATTAAATTTGATTTGATTGAGATTGTTTTCTTTTTTTAAGTAATTTTTGAAATATTTATCTAGCAATCGTTATTTATATGTATTTGAATAATTATTCTATTGTGTAATATTGTTGATAACATTTTAATTTATTTTTGTATATAAATTTTGATTATTATTATTTTATTTTATATAAATTTTATTCCCTTACTTTTATTTGTATATAAATTTAAATGATGTTAATATGCTTTCTAATATTTATTCTTTTCTTTTGACACACATACAAAATATATTGTTTCTTCAGATTCTTTTATTCTTTACGAAAAGTTAAAAATAATAAAAAAAAAAATTTGTTGACAAAAAAAAAAAAAACCGTTTTTATGATCGATTGTTGATCTTTCGGGGGGAATATGAAATAATTTTAACGGACGAAGTCACGTAGTGTGAACAATGCGCCGGGATATCGCACACTGAATGTGTCCAAAGACGGTAAGCGGTTGTTATTATAAAACGAAACGTAAACGCAAACGTAAATTATTGCCGTCGCCGCTGCCGTCGCTGCTACTGCAGATTCCAAAGCAGCTCATGGAGTAAAGTCAGTAAGTCAAAGCTAAAATACCGTCAATGACGGCAACTGCGCTGATGTGTTTAAAATTGAACGGAAAGCTTCGCAACCAAAATTGAACCTCTCTCTTTCAGTCTCTTTGGATTTAACCTGAATTAAAATGCTGAGCGGGTGTCAAGTGGAAGAGCAAATCTTCATAAGGCAACAATAATAACAATAAACTTAGCACGCAAAGTTTAGCGTTTTGGAAGGTAACATCTTTGGTGTGACTGCGTCGGACAAATTGACGAACTAACTGACCGGGACCGTCATTGAGTTTAACCTACTAAAAACGAAAAAAAAAAACCTAACCGCTTAAGTTCAGTTATCTTCAATATTCTGCTTGAAATATAAAAATTAGTATTATTTTTTTATTATTTATTTTTTTTACATTCGTTAATTAATCAGTTAGAAATGCCATGCCTCTGGTTTTGATTGCAACTCAGGTGGCAACTTAAAGTAAAAAGACGATAAGGTGTTCGTCGAAGCAAGCGTAACTGAGAATAATAAACCAACAATAACACATAATCGTTAAACAATAAAATAGTCATAATCTTCACAATAATATTCGTCGTATTCATTTTCGAAGTTGTCGTCTATCTAGCTTCAATAATACACGCGTACTAATACATATTCCACCAAATGATCAAGTAATTTCATATTTAGTAGACGAAGATGCATTTAAGAGAAAGTGTTGTCAGTAGGTTTAAGGAAAGGAAAACATTCCGACTTTTCTGTTTACTTTTCTTACATGTTGTTCCTCATTCATGCCGATTTCAATGTTTTATTGCTCCTTGTATTCTCAAGCTGTCTTAGAATCTTAATTGAACTACAAATACTTCGAGATATATTCAACATAACATCAATACACATACGTTTGTAAATTTACTTAAAATCGGATTCCTAAATCTTACTACTTTAAGAAATTTAATTTCTCCTATCTTTGTAATAAAAAGTCACAGCAAAAACTTCAAAGAAACTTGCCTGCTAATTAAGATTCCCATTTTTCCCATATTTATTTTTTTGTCACATCCAAAAGTATACGTTAAACATCATTTTAATCAGAATCATAATTATGATAAAGTGTGAATAATCTCATAATCCTATTTCAAGATATTATTAGACTCATCTATACCCCAGTACTTTATATAAATACATTCTTACATATGTACATATGTAGTCAAATGAGTGTTCGGTTTTGTCATCCGTATTTTTGAGTTGAGGGTTACTTCTGATAAATAACGACAGTAATGTAATTAATCAAACTATCGTTTATTGTTATCAATAATACAATTGATATATTGAAAAGATAATTCACTTAAATTTAAGCAACTCAATTGAAATCCCAATCCGCCACCATTCTGTTTGATTACCGGTCGACCGAACGATCAAACTATAGGAAATTACATATTTGTAAAATAATGACAACAACAATTTATATCGATGAGTCCGACCTCAACAAAGTTTATATACACTTTACCTATTTTGAAGCGTTTATTGCTATTGCAAGTTTCTATATCATCATTACATAATGTACGAGTAAAGCTAAGTTACAATTCCTGTCCATTCCATTACGCAGAATTTCTAAATCACGTAACGGGTTCCACTGTTGGTTAAAGATTTTTTTAGGAAGATACATAAACAATTCAGTCATTTCTGTTGTAATAACTTATGAAAAAATATTTATTGCCAAACTAACCGCTAGAGTATGTTGGACGTAACTGGCCGTTAGAGTGTGCCGTATATTTTAGATACTTTATACTTTCTGGTGGGAAGATTTGGGGTATTTTACAATTTATTGTAGTAATTTGTATAAATTTTTCCATCACTATTGCTACTCGTTCTGTAAACAAACGTAGTAAAATAACAATGTTTTTGACCGGTTCGTTAGCCCAAAGGTTAGCACGCTGGGCTGACATCGCAAGATTCGTGGTTTCGATTCCCGCTCAAGGCAAGTCTGGTGCTGCACTTTCTAATTTCCTCCTTCCCTTCTTACTTTTCACTTGAGCTGAAGACCTCTGTTGCTATTGCTCATATTAAATACTAGGTTATAATTTGCAATTATAATCTTAGTTCAAATAAATAATAAAAATAAATAAATAAATAAATAAAACAAAGTTTGTGTCACTAAAAAAGTAATTACCAAGTTTCAAATATATACGTACCTTATAAGACCGTATATATTTTGTGTTTAACACTCCCGACAGTTTTTTTTTACTCACGTTTAAAAATTGTAAATTACCCAAAAAGGGTATTTGCACAGTGAAATATAACGGTGAATGGATATGGGCATTTGCACTAAAAGGTCAACCGTGACGAAATAATTAAAAGTTATTAAAATCACATTATTTTACCATATTATTATACAAAAATATTCGAATTTAAATTAAATAAACAAATTTCATAAGTATTTATAAAAATTTTTACGAAAAATGATTGTAAAGTGGCAAATTGTAGGTCTTGTTCCTTTGCTCATTTCTAATTGCACAATTTCTTTAAAATTAACTTCGTAAAGAGAGGCAATTGTAAAAATGTTTGTTCCACAAAATCTCTCTTAGAGCATAAGTAATCTTAAATAAATGAGATGAAACAGTAGGAATGAATTCTATTGTCGTGTTCGACAGCAAAAAGAAGCAATTTTTTTGTACACATAGAATTTCTACTTAATAACAGTTCTAAACAAACTCAGTTTAAAAAAAAAATATACAGTTTGTCACGTTCGAGAACGTAAGTGAAAAGTTTTGTAATTAAGTTGATTTCGATTGCAAGAAATGCGTTTTGGACATAAAAGATCAGTTAGTTCCACTTACCTACTTAAATATGGAAGATCATGTGAAGTGGCAATATTGTCAAAAAATAGATAATCGCATAAACCTTTCAAACAGCGATGCCCCTCTATCAGACCTCATGTACGAACTTGAGGCGTCTCTTGCTCCATTTAAATTTCATTTTTTTATTTAAAGTTTGAGCTCTGTTTAAAAAATATTTTGATTAGATAAAAAAAAGTTTTAAGCCTTTTGAGTTATCTTTTCAAATCGATTTCGTCGAGAATTACCGCCTTGCCACACAAAATGAGATACAGATTGCACAGTTTAGTTACCGGCAGGTAACTATTTTCACTTGTGTGACTTGGTTTTATGAAAAGGTAAGGTCTTTACCATCAGATAAGCTAGCTCACAGTTGAAAAATAAATTCATGGTGTCGAGCATATCGGACTTAATAATAAAATGAAATGTAATGTTATGCAATGGAATTTTTTTGCAACCTTTCCGTTGAAGGAGTTGGAGGTGCAAAATGAGGTTTTATCAGGAGCTTAATCTTCTTTTGAATGTGCAAAAAAGAACATTAACGGCATAAAAATATATTACATTTCCTCACAGAAAAATGAGGAGTCCTTAAAATTAAAAGGAAAATATTGAAAGCATTCCTCCAGGTATCCACAAACTGCACAACTTTTCTTGCGATGGTAGCTAAATAGAAGCAGCTCCGACTACATATTCTTTAACAAAAAAATACTTTATGTAAAGCATTGTTAAATCTATGGCAAAATTAAAAGACTTTTCTTTAAATATATGATAATTAAAACAAATACAAATACAGTTTTATTTTAAAATAGTCATAGAAAAAATGTCACGTTCGACACCGTCACTTTCGAGCCAGCCTTAAAATTAACTTTAAAAAAAAAGTACCCATGATATTTTTATCAAACTAAAATGATTTTAAGCCCTTATTATTTCTCAACATTTTAAAATTTGTTACTTCAAAATATTGCGGTTGTTTTCGCTGAATCTGCTGTTTTTAAAGATGATCACAAAAACGACTTCTATTTTTGTCACGTTCCCTCCCATACAAACCACCCATTTGAATACCACAATAAAACATTCATTGCGTCCCGTGAAGAGTATTTCATCTTCGACATAGTCGAAGATAACATTCTTTCTTGTTTAATCAATATTTTGCTTGAAATAGACTAAACACTAATGATAATACGATTAAGGATCACGTAAAATTCAATTCTAAATTATGTTTTATTCTGATTTTTTTATCACTTTGAATCTGTACAATGGTCTTGTTCGACACCTTGGAAACACCCATATGTATTTCAATAAAGCAAAAATGTATTTATATTTTTCTAATTTGAGAAAGATTACATAAAACATTTGGGAAGTATGAACAAAATCAAAACGTGCTTAAATACGCTCTTACAATGAGGATAGGCAAGTAATTCAAAATTGGAAATCGCTTATGAAATAACAATGAAGTTTAGTAATCTGCTGAGCCTTTTTTTTTAAAGTTAAAAATGAAGGCCTATCATAAACATAAACAGAGGAGCACGTATTGGTTAACAATCGTATCATAATATTGTAGTTATTAATTAAATCAACATATAAAAAAAACCAGTGATGCTCGGATGCAGCATAATGGTATGGGGCTGCTTTTCGTGGCAAGGCGATGGTCCGATAAATTAAATTCATAGCAAAATAGAGAGTTATAAGTATGTACAAGGATTTATTAGAAACGGTAATACAATTTGCCGATGATAACATGCCGCTTTTGTAGACAATTGACCAGGACAATGATCCAAAACATTCATTGCGATTATTCCAAGAGTATAGTGTGAACGTCCTTGATTAGTCAATCCTTTTGAAAACGTCTGGAGTGAAATTAAAAAAATTCAAAACGGTTTGCCAAAATAAAACGCAGTTATGCGAAAATATTCAAAACAATTGGTACAATATTCCTGTAGAAACTTGACGAAAGTTGATATCGTCTATGCCCATAAGAATCAAAAATGCAATCAAGAATAATGGCGGATATTCAGGGTAGTAAATGCGTTCTAAATAATACTAACAAGATTTCAAGGTTAATTATTTGTTGGGCACACCTATTATTTTGACTCTTCGAAATTTGATGTATTGTTTGAATTTTTATTTTTTAGTTTTTAGGGTTCCGGACCAAAAGTACCAAAAGGAACTTTATTGCAGAGACTTCATTGTCCGTCCGTCCGCCTTCGGGTCATATCTCATAAACCGCAATAGCTAGAGGGCTGAAATTTTCATAAAGTGTGTAGTTCTAACCGGGCATCAGCAACAAGTACTAAAACTAAAATGTTTTCAAAAACTTAAAGGGGTCCCCATACAAGAAACATTTTGGTTTGTATGGCAGATATACGATCCAGTAGTTCCACGATCTTGAAATATAGATGGTTGGGTGATATACATCAGAAACTTATATTGTCGAAATTTTAGTTTGATCGGACTACTAGGGTACCTCGCATAAAACCCCCTATTAAAATTCAGGTTCTTATTAGAAAAACTTTTTTGTTTTTTGTTGTATCGAACTAAAATTTAGACACTATAAGTTTTTGATATAGGCGCGGTACATTTGTTGGAATCAGTCAAATTGGAACACTAGGGGAGTACCTCCCATACAAACCCCAATCTGGTACGGAACCCTGCGTGTTCGAATCTGACTCCCACTTGGCCAATGTTTTTTTTAGATTTTGTAAAGCCTTTTGTTGGTTTTGGCAATGAAGTATGTTAAAAACTAACTGGTTTTTTAAGGATTTCTAAAGAATTTAGAGTAGCCACCGCGGCGTCGCACTGCCAAGAATAATATATAAATAATCAAAAAGAAATGTTCTTCTTTAATTAGAACAAACGCATAAAATTCTAATAAAAAATAAATAAAAATTAATAAACCAGTCACAAACTTATTCTCATTGAGTTCGGTCGTACCTTTGTCTTGTGTACCCTTTGTCGATTTTCTTGACAAAGCTTAAACAAAGCAAAACAACCATATCAAAAAATTTTGATTTTACTGAATTTGTTATCAAATTTCGCTGAATAGTTGCCGAATTTGTTACATAAGTTTTTTTTCGGAGATGAGTTCGGGAGTGCCTCCGGATCGAGGTGGTGGCCCACCTCCGGGGCCTGGTATTAAACTAGATAAGACTATTGCTCTTAAGTCCCTCTCTCCTGGGCCTAAATACCTGGTGGTGACACGGATTAATAGTTCAGAATCCTTACCAATGTTTCTCCTTTCCTGATAAAAAAAAATAAATAAATGAATTACTTACACAATGATTAAAAACACTCCCCAAATATACAAAGCTCGATTACTTACCTTCTACAACAAGATATTAAACATCCAGCTTCCTTAACAGTATAAAACAAGTTCTGTTGTACTTATTGCAAAGCCAAAATCCCCTAAACATCTGCCCCAATCATATAGACCTCTATCACTAAACCAGTGCTTAGCGAAAGTATTAGACAAGATAATAGCAAACCGACTTTGGTGGTTTGTTAGAACATACAAACTACTTAACAGTCGACAGTTTGGTTTCAGAAGAGGGAAAACTACAATCGTCGCTCTATTATAGCAGATAGCATCTCTCTTAAAAAAACATATGACTATACTTTCGCTAGACTTTTGATAAAATTGGAACACATAGCGTTGTGGAACAACTGTTAGATTGGGGTATCGGCCCCAGAATTATAAAATATATTATATCATTCATATCAACCCGTAAAATTATAGTTTGCGTTGCATCGAATTACTTATCACAATTCCCACTCCACAATGGGATTTTCTCAAGGGTCCCCACTCTCCATCATCCTATTTTTAATAGCATATAACAAATTGCGCTCAACGCTCAGACTACATAAAGAAATAGACTTCATAGCATACGCTGATGATTTTAATATAATTATTAAATCCAACATAACCAAAAATCCCGGGCTAAACTTAACTGCGCTATTTACAGACATAGATATCTGGTGTATCTCATCATGAGCAAAACTTGCAAAAATATCTAAGTTATATTTTTAATTATAATCTTAGGTTTATAATAAATAAATAAATTTTAATGACGTACCAAATGAATAACAATGTAAACCTCCATGGCCACAAAACAAACTGTAGAACATTGCTACATAATTTTGAAAAATCAGACGAAACAAATTTGATGAAAAAATTAACATATTCTCTTGATTAATTTTTTCACCAATTTCTTGGCAACTGCACCACATATCGGAACTAATGCTGTCTCCATAGTGATTTAAAATCTGTGAGTTCTGGTTTTGCGGCCGCAGTGATTGTTTTTGTGCTATGTGTGTTCTGATCAGCTGTTTTTTGTTTTGGGTATACAAACAAAAGAAACATTGTGGCTAATTGTTAGATATTACAACTGAAAATGTGAGAAAAATTCATTAGTTTAATACAATTTGCGGTGTATCGAAAATTTCCTGCAACTCCTTTTTTCATTCCTGCTACGCATTTTACAATTTTAACGAAAATAATATATAATTTGATATTTGTTAAGATCACCATCAGCTGTTTACTTTTGGCGCGGAGAGACAAAAGAGGAAGATAATCACAATTTGCCTAGAAAACACCAACAGGGGTGGATATTCCACAGAGGGTTACTCTGCTAATTTTGCAGCAAGTTGTCAGCGCTTTTTGGGTTCAAAATTGATAATACATCGGTTCCGAAATCCTCCCTAATACTGGAATCCTTACTGGGTACCGTAATCGGATCTTCTAAACGAGCCAGTAGGTCAATCGATAATTTTTTTTAAAATTTTTATTCTGTTTGTTTCTGATAAAATATGCTTTTTGGTCTCCCTAGCAAATTCCAAATTTAGCGGCCTACAAAATCTCACGGATTGTATACTGTAATTATTCCACAAAACTCTTCCTAAAGAATCGACAATACTATGAGGTACAAGAGTTGTAATACATAATGATTGATCAAACGAGTCCGGCTTAGTTTCCTTATATTTCTGTTTGTATCCATCCATCCCATCGAAGCCATAGTTACAATTAATTTGACACTTGTTATATTATTAAATTGACTGAACACATCCTTTTGTACAATAATAATTCTAATGGCAGTATGGTTTAACAAGTTCTGTAAACTTGTAACTTGTAAACTTGGGTCACGGCTTCAGTCACTTCGATTCCATCGGGTCTGTATTTCTCCTCTGCTTCTAGATCTCTTTCGTAAATGGACATACGAGCTCTGTTCAAAAAGTATCGGGAATTTTGAATTTGAACTAAACATTCAATATGGCCAGCATAGATAGCATAAGTGAGGCACATCAGCACCAACATAACGCCACAAAAAATCCAAAATCGAATATACGCAGCCCGCGTAAATTCAAAATTCGCGATATGATTTGAACCGACGCTGTATATTGCAAATATGTTTTTTATTTAAGAATCGAATACTCTTGTACAGGTTTCTGAATCTCAAGCAAAAATGCAAGGGCTTTATCTGGAGAAAATTGAATCGGCTCTCTCGAAGTATCGTTTTTTATATTCTTCACGGGAGTGAATATAAGTTTGTCAATAGGGTTCTAACAGGCAGAAGGACACAAAAGACACCATTTAAACTATATATATTCTTGATCAGCTCAATTAGACGAATTGATTAAGCCATATCCGTCTGTCCGTCTGTCCGTCTGTATGTATGCAAACTAGTCCCTTTTGAGCTAGAGTGCTGAAATTGCACGAACCTTTCATACAAACCGCCCATTTGAATACTACAATGAAACATTCACTGCTACCCGTCAAGAATATTTCATCTTCAGCATAGTCGAAGATAACGTTCTTACTAGTTTTTCAATAAATCAGTTTCATTTATATTTATACATATATTTGATGAAATCTATTTTTGGTGTTGTTTTTTAAATAGACTAACATTCCTGGTGCATTTTGGCAAGTACCTATTAATATACTTAGTAAAAGCAGCTATTTTATTGTGTACTTCTTGTTTCTTACTTTTGCAAAATCCAGTTGAAATGGTATAATTTTTGCGTTCATTCTTAATCCACACATCAATCATATCAGCGTGACTGAATTCTAGGTTTCCTATTAGAATTGCATTTTTTTCGAAAAGGAACAAAAAGGAGCAAAAAATATTAATACCATCTTGTTCTATACATATTAATGAACAAATATCAATTAGTACTTCCGGGCTGCAAGCTTTTACTCCACGGAACACATGTTTTTTAGGTTTGGCTAACTAAAATAAATTACATCCTTGAGCTATGCTATTCATCACAAACATCTAATAAATTAGATGTTTAAATAAGTAATATTTATACAGCAGCAAGACAACACGTTGTACAGCAGCAACAAAACAGTAAAGTTGTGAATGGAAAACACCTGACTTTGAGGGCTGCTGCAAACTTATAGGGATGTAGGAAAAATATTTGACTATGCGATTTGGATACCTTATTTTGTGCTCTATTAGGCCAATTAAACTGATTTCCAAAAATAAATAAAAAACATTATTGAATGTATGCCCAAATTTTGGGAATTCCGACCAATGTGCACTGTGGAAGAGGCATAAAACTATTCTATGTCCAAGGCTGGGACCAACCATACACAAAATTTCATTGCAATCAGATGTGGCCGCGCATAAGACTCGAACAAACAAACAAATTTAACTTTTTATATATTGTATGTATATATGTATGAACCCAAACTTGTTTGACAAAATAAATTATCACACCTATTATTTTGTCCAGGCAAGTACTCGCACTGTATAAACGTTATGGTCTCTAATCTACGTATACCCATGTCACAAACAATCACATTATAGTAATATTATAATTAACACAAGTGTTGTGAAATGTATTATAAACAATAACAAACTGACGGAAAATAAATAAAAAATAACAAAGGAAAAAATTAAATCATAATAGTTTTTTATGCAAAAATGATAATACTTATTTGACCACCTTTTTGTTTTTAGTTTATACAGCTGGCATATACCGGTACATTTCGAAGATCTGTTTGGAATATCAATTAGGTATATGGTATTTAAATATATGTTCATACAGTTAGTTGCACACATGTAGAGATGGAAAATGAATAAATAAAATAATAAATCAATACTCGGCAACACGCAAAGGCGATATTTACTTATATACTAGCTGTCCCGGCGTGCGTTGCTACGCTCCAGCTAAAAAAAAAATTATTTATATTGTACATATGTCAGCCATAACGCCGAGTAAACCAGTTAGATATTGAATACTTAGCAGCCTTCCATAATGAGTAATTAGTGTCAGATGTCGGCGATAATGTTTTTATATAATTTACAAATTGTTCTTTTTTAAAATTCCTTAGACTGTTTTTCAAATCTTTGATTCCTTTGTTAAGTTTAGCTTTGTCTTTTGGATCTCTCGTCCTTTGTTAGATCTTACGCAGTTTGTTTTTGTTCGCGACTTGAATTTTTATTGAGCGGGGGAAAATATAGTTGTCCTCTTTTGGATTAAGATCAGGCGTTGCTCTATTAGCTGCTTCGGTTATAATGTCATTCAAGTATATCACTGACTTTTCAATATCGTCAGGTTCTTTAAGAGGTACATTTATTGTGAAGCTATTGTCAATAAATTCTCTGTACGCCTCCCAGTCAGTTCTGAAATTATACATTTTGCACGCGGGTTGATCTTTTTTTATTGCGCAACTATATTCAACTTGTATTGGTGAATGATCGGAAGAAAGTTCAAGTCGGGAGTCAATTTTGAAATGTGTTATATTCATGTTTTTTAATACACAGAAGTCTATTAAATCCGGTATTTTAGTCCGATCTGTTGGCCAATATGTGGGTTCACCTGTACTCAAGTGCATCCCCCCAATCGTTTGAATTGCACTTAGCAAGTTTTTCCCTTTGGTGTTTGTCAGCCTTGAACCCCAGTTTACATGTTTCGCGTTGTAATCACCTGCTACGATGAACCTTGGACCAAGCTCTTTAAAGTAGTCCTTAAATTGAGCTGTTGAGATTGAGTGTCTAGGTGGGCAATAAATCGCTGCTATTGTGAAAGGTCCATATTTGTCTTCTAATAGCAATTTGGTCGACTGAATGTGAGCGTGTTGATAATTTTCTAGTTCAACGTGTCGAGTATTGTTTTTAACAATGATAGCCGTGCCACCATGTCCTGAACCATCCGGGTGATTTGTTTTATATATTTTATATCCGGGAATGCTCAAGTAGTGATTACTTGTGCAATGGGTTTCAGAGATTAGAGCTACGTCAATCATATTGTCATTTAGAAATAGTTGGAGTTCAAGGATATGTTTGTGCAAACCATTGGCATTCCACGCAATAATTCTTAATTTATTGTCCATTTTGTTTGTCAAGTTTGGTTATCAGGATGGTGATTATATTCATCATGTTAGTCACCTGTTGAATCAATTGCTTCATCATGATTTTAAGTTCAGCTGAATCGTCATTTGGCATAATATTATTGTTATTTTGATGGGAGGAATTACTTTCTATGGTCGGATTCTCAGTTGAGATGACTTTAGATTTTTGGGTTGGTCGGTTGATTGGCTGGGGTTGGGGAGTCGCAGCTGTAATTTGCGCGTAGCTTATACCATTCTCCACTTTACTGGACGTTATGGGCATTTGCTGAACTTTTGTGAGATCCGTCAATATTTTGGGTCGAAGGGCAGGAAACCGTTGGATTTTAAGGGTTTTGTATATTTCACAACCCTTGTAGTTGGCTGTATGAGCTCCACCACATAGAGCACATTTTATTTTAGTAGTTGACTCCATACAACAGTCGATTGTTTTGTGCTTACCAGCACATTTGACGCATACTGGATCCCTGGTACAATAGTTTCGGGTGTGCCCGTATTTTTGGCAGTTGGTGCATTGCACTATCATTCTCTTGTTGTGGGGGGCCTCAAATTTAATTTTGGTATGTAGTAATGTCGTAATATTATAAATATTTTTATTAGTTGAACTACTTTTAAGTTCAATTGAGAACAAAGGGAGTGGTTTATTGGTTGTTCTTTGTAGGATATTATGTATATTTATAACTTCGTGGCCTAATATCTTCAGTTCGCGTTTTATGTCGTCGGTGTCTGTTGATTGATGAAGGTGTCTCAACATAACTTTAAAACCTCGTTCATCTTTGGGCTTGAAAGTGTAATATTTCGTTTCTTTGGTTTTTAGTAATTCAATGATTTTTTTATAATGTAGGGGCTCTGCCGGTTGGATACGTACTTCATCATTGGGCAATGTTTTAAGTACGTAGTTATGATCTACAATTTCATACAGAGCATTATTAAGAATGGAGATTTCTTCTACCCCCTGCACATAAATAGGTGGTGGCTTATTAGCTTTTGGAGGTCGCTTCGAACCATTGTCCATAGTATTCTTCGCTTCTTCTAAATTGTCATCGTCGACATCTAAGATGCCAAAATAATTGGAAGATGGCTTGCCAAGCCAGTAGTTAAGTGTGGTCTGCTTTTTTTTTGTTTAGTTTTATTAGAAGATATGGTAGGTGACGCTTTGGTTGTTTTGGGCTTTTTGTTAATGTTTGGTGATTGATCAGTCGGTATGGCTGGTGATTGCGTTTTTCTGTTTCTTTTATTTGAAGCTAACTGTTCAGATCCAGTTTTATTATTTGAGTTTTGTACTTTTGTGATAATTGTTGGTGTAGGCAAAGAAGCGATCGAATCGTTGTTGTTGTTGTGGATATGAGTTTTGGGATTAGTTGTTGTTGCGGTAACTGCATACGATGACGCGATCGAAGCAGTTGTTGAGAAAACTGTTGTTGTTGATGCAACCAATGAAGCTGTTGATGTACAAGCAGTGCTTTGTGTTATAGTTGTTGTAGTTGCTGATACAGTTGCAGCTTGGGTAGAGTACAGGGGCGGTTGTGGGGAAGGGCATTGGGTGCTCCATGGTAAGGAGCACCTGGTGTTCGCGCTGTCTGAGCAAAGAACTGGAGAACAAGAACTTGCCCTGCGCTCAGGCGACTTGGTGGTTAAAAATGAGGATTCATTTTTGTTTTTAGGACAGGAAGAGACAAACGAGAAATATGCATTTCTTGTCGTCTTTGTTGTTGAACTGTTTTTTTGATGAGCAAAGCTCATCTTAACGATTTTGTTATAGGTTCCTATTGATTTCTTTGTATGTTTTAAATTTTACTTCACTAATGCAATGATTTGCATAGAAAAGGGAACTAAAAATTAAAACAACAAGAAATTCCAATCAATAGAAATAAGTATGAAAAAAAATTTTTTTCGATGCTGAGCTTAGGAGCGGAAGAAAGAAACACGTCTTCACTGTTCGAATGCCAGCAATGGAATGAAAAATGTTTGTGAAGATGTTTTACATCGCGCGATTTCCTGTGGAGAAGACTGTTTAAAAGATTTCGGTTTGCCAGAACCTATTCCGAAAAATCACATTTAAATAATGAAACGAACCAAAATTAACAAGAGTGCAACGATTATTTTCCGGAAGATTATTAACAGTGTGAGCCAAAGCACAGGCAAAAGTTTTTTAATAGACGGACCTGGAGGAACTAGTAAAACTTTCTTGACTTCAGTAATTTTAGCTAAAATCCGAAGCGAACATAATATTGCTGTTGGTGTCGCTTCTTCAGGTATCGCAGCCACTCTTCTGTGTGGAGGGAGAACAGTTCATTCTACATTTAAGCTGCTAAAAAGTTTTTTTTTTTTACTAGAACAGACTTGCGCATGTTTTATTAACAAAAACAGTGCAACTGCTAATGTTCTTCAAAGAGCATCGCTTATACTATGGGATGTCACACAAGTTTTATATTGATACTGTCAATCATTCAAAGATTTAAGATCCTCTCAGGCAGTAATGGGTGGAGTGTCTTTTGTATTCACTGGAGAATTTACCTGTGGTTCCTAAAGGAATACGTGCCGATATTCTTAATGTGTGCTTAAAAAAGTCTGAAATTTGGCCATATATACAAAAACTAAAATTATTTGTTAATATGCGCATGCATCTTTATGGACGCCATCATTCATATGAGTTTGCACAGTACCTCTTAAAAATAGGCGATGGTTCCACCTCCATAACAAACGATGGCTGCATTACCATGTCAGATGTTGTAGGAACCTGCGTTAGAACAATTGAGGAACTTATTGGTAAGGTGTATCCAGATATTGAAAATGTGCAGCATAAAAACTCCAGTTGGCTTTGCAAGCGAACTATCGTCACTTCAACAAATACAGCGGCGCAGACGGGATTAATGATGCAGTTTCACATAAAGTCTCAGCAGAATCCAAAATATATAACTCTTTGACGATGCAGTGACAGATCGCGATGACGTTGTTCACTTTTTAACAGAATTCCTTAATTCCGTAACTCTCCGGGACTACCACCACATAAATTAAATTTTAAAATCGGCCGTCCAATTTATGCAATGGTACAAGACTACAAACTAAGCATTACTTCCCAAATATTATAGAAGCGACTATTTTAACAGTTTCAGCAGCAGGCGAAACTACGATGATCCCCAGGATACCAATAATTTCAACCGATTTACCTTTTAAGTTTCAGCGAGTTCAGCTTCAAGCCTAAACATGTTTTGCGTTTACTATTAATAAATCACAAGGCCAAACATTTCATGCCGTTGGTGTAGATTTCTGTAACGATGTGTTTTCTGATTGCCAGCCCTGTTGCCCTGTCACGAATCGGCATATCACAGAATGAAACTTTACTTATTCTTGGCCAAAGAAATGAAACTCAAAATGTTGTTTTTACGGAAGTATTCAATAACTAACTGTTTTACTCGGCGTTATGGCTGACACATGTACAATATAAATAATTTTTTTTTAGCTGGAGCGAATTCGATGATTGCCCTCTGAAGCGAGCAGACGTGTGTTTCACAGCGCCTGCTTCAGAGAACTAATTTCAAAAATCAAATTACAAAGTAAATTGGTTAGCATCATATCGAAAAACAACTAAAAAAACAACTAAGCATAAAGTAGGAAAAGAAAATAACGTTACAATACTGTAGCGTCGAGCTGTCCTTTTTATTGGACGTTCACATAGCAGATAATAAATTTTTATTTTATTTGCTTCTTTTCAAATACGAACAGTACCTATAATGACGTCGAATCCTTAAGTTGCTTAGGTTATAATAGAATATTAAAATACATTGTTCATTGACGTAAATTATTAATTATACATTTTACAACAAATCATTTTATGAGAAACTCATAATTAACGCTTAGGACGTGTAGCAACATACGCAGGCTAGTAGTGTCTAAATTTCCGTTCAATAGTGAAAAAACAAAAAAACTGAATTTTCATGGTGGGCTTGTGTGGGCGGTACCCTTCGTAGTGGTCCGAACAAACTGAAATTACGGCACTACAAGTTTCTAATCCACTTTCAGCAACCAAGCAAATTTCAAGATCGTGAGGGGAAAACATAAAATGTTTCTATGAAATTCATAGTGAGAATAGAAGTTGTAAGAAGTTCAAACTAAGTCGTATCATATAAAAGAGACTACAGGTAGACTACCGGGAGACTCCAGATTTTTGTGAGAGAACTTTCCATTCTATGCATTTTATAGTTTTTGATTAAACAAATAGACTGAACAATTTCGTTTGCGAAACAAACAACAATGTTTTGCACCGTATCTTGACACATATTCATAATTTACTGCAGAATATTCAGTGCAATATAAATGATTATAAATATTAAGGTTCTGAAGTAACACTCGAACAGTGCAGAAGTGTTCAGCACTCGTAATCTTATGTCCATTACTATCAATAAAATGTATAATAAAAGTAAACAACCGCAAAAATAAACCTAGCTCATAGTCAAAAGACAGGCACAAAATCCACCAGAAATGCATATTTTTCGGTAGTCTCTTATGACCAAACTAACAAAAAAAGGGTCATCATTGTTATCCACCATTCCATTGCTGGCATTCGATCAGTGAAGACGTGTTTCTTTCTTCCGCTCCTAAGCTCAGCATCGAAAAAAAAAACTTTTTTTTTCCATAATTATTTCTATTGATTGGAATTTCTTGTTGTTTTAATTTTTAATTCCCTTTTCTATGCAAATCATTGCATTAGTAAAGTAAAATTTAAAACATACAAAGAAATCAATAGAAAACTATAACAAAATCCTTAAGATGAGCTTTGCTCATCAAAAAAACCGTTCAACAACAAAGACGACAAGAAATGCATATTTCTCGTTTGTCTCTTCCTGTCCCAAAAACAAAAATGAATCGTCATTTTCAACCAGATTGATGATTGCCCTCTGAAGCGAGCAGACGTGTTGTTCGCAGCGCCTGCTTCAGAGAACTAATTTCAAAAAATAAATTACAAAGTAAATTGGTTAGCATCAGATTGAAAAACAACTAAGCATAAAGTAGGCAAAGAAAATTACGTTACAATACTGTAGCGTCGAGCTGTCCTTTTGATTGGACGTTCACATAGCAGATAATAAATTTTTACTTTATTTGCTTCTTTTCAAATCCGAACAGTACCTATAATGACGTCGAGAAATGGAGAAATGCGTATTTCTCGTTTGTCGCTAATGATACCAGGAACAAAAACAAAGGTTCCTTATTAACCGCTCAGCCGGCCGTAGAAAGAGCACGATCTTGCTCTCCTGTTCTATTGGCTAGTACAGTAAGCACTAGTCACTCACTCCCATGGAGTGCCCAATGCCCTTCCCCTCAACCACCTGTTCATTCAAACCCAGAAGCTACTGTGTTTAACGCTACAACAACCACAACACAAAGCACAGCCGTTACTTCAACAGCTAGTGCAGTTTCAGGAACAACAACAGTGTTCTCAGCTACTGCTTCTATTGCGTCATAACAAGAAGTTTCTGTAACAACAACAAACACTGGAACATTTAATATTAATAACCCAAAACAAGAACAAACAAAACAAGAACAAGCATGCAATAGAAAAAATTCTGCTATGCAAGCAAAAACAATAAAAAAGACAACTGTGTCACCAGCAGGTAGTCAAAATCTGCGCATGCAAAACGGGACTCATGAAAATAAAGCGGCAGTGCAGACAGGTATTGACCGCTACATACAATTCCATAATAAACGCAAACTAAGCCCGCAAAAGAATAATAATGCTAAAAAAACCATTTTAGAAAGTAATAGGTTCCAGCTACTTGCTGAAAAAGATGAACCTGTTAAAAAAGATGACAATAACGCAGCTAAATCTAAAACCGCGAAACCTCCCCCAATATATGTTCGCGAAGAAAGCTCAAATAGACTGGTAGATGCTATTCAAAAAATTGTTGGCAAGAATAACTTTCATATTGTCCCTATTACCAAGGGTAATATAAAAGAAACTAAGGTACAAATTTATACAGAAGCAAACTACAGTTCTGTAACAAAGTACCTTAGAGAGTCTAAAAAAAACTACTATACATATCAACTTAAAAGTAGTAAAGGGCTTGTTGTTGTAATTAAGGGCATTGAACCCTCGGTGGATTGTAGCGACATTAAGACTGCACTGGAAGAAAAAGGGTTTGAAGTCAAAGTAGTTATTAATATGTTTAATAAAAACAAAATCCCTCAGCCATTGTATAAAATTGAGTTGGCTCCTAAGTTGCAGCACTTAAGGAAAAATGAAGTGCATCTCATTTACAACCTTAAATGTTTACTTCACCGTAGGGTAACAGTGGAGGAGCCTCACAAACGAGTAAATCCAGTGCAATGCACAAATTGTCAGGAATTTGGACATACGAAATCTTATTGCACCCTTCGTCCAGTATGCGTAGCTTGTGGAGACTTGCATGAAACCGCATCCTGTAAACTAAGTCGGGATAATCCTGACCTTAAAAAATGCAGTAACTGTGGGGGCAATCATACAGCCAATTATAGAGGTTGTCCTGTATATAAGGAGTTGAAGAACAGGTTGCAGTCACCAAAAAATTCAGCCCATTTTAGCCGTGAGGCTAATCGTACAGAATCAGCGACGGTTATGTGTCCACCTCCTAAAATTCCTTTAACTTCAAAGGTGTCGTATGCAGGTGCCCTGCACTTAGGCGTTCAACAAGAAACTGTGAAAAAGATTGTGAAGCCTAAGGCTCCAATGTCTCAACATAATAAGCCAGTCTTACAAACTACCCCAACTCTAAATGCGTGTAATGAGCCAGTGTTGCAACCACTAAGTTCTAGTGAGTCTATGTTGGTGAATTTATTGCAGACCTTGAATCAAGCAATATTAATGATGCAAAACTCTTTTCAAGAGATGATGAAAATCCAAATGAAAATTTTGGATAAGTTAAATTCACCATAATGGCTCATTTAAAAATAACTCACTGGAACGCAAATGGCGTTTCACAGCACAAACTAGAGCTGATGAAGTATCTAGAGGACAACAATGTAGATGTTTTGTTAGTCTGTGAGACTCATTTGACTAGCAAAAACAACTTCTTTATACCAGGCTATATAGTTTATACAACTAACCATCCGGATGGAAAGGCTCATGGTGGAACATGCATTATTATAAGAAAGCGTATTAAACACCAGACCCTAGAGTCGTACTCATCTAGTTATTTACAAGCTACTTCGGTCAGGTTGCAAATGCGTTATGGTAATCTGACGTTATCTGCTGTATATTGTCCTCCACGATTTGCTATATCTGCGGATGTTTTTAAAAATTTCTTTGCTAGCCTTGGAGCACGATTTTTGGCGGCCGGTGACTATAATGCTAAACACACTTATTGGGGGTCACGTTTAGTAAATCCAAAAGGCCGGCAACTTTACAGCACTCTTGTAAATTGTCAAAACAAGCTAGACTTCGTTTCTCCGGGTAGGCCTACATACTGGCCGGCGGATCCAAGAAAAACTTCTGATATCATCGACTTCGGTATCACAAAAAATATACCAAGAAACCTCATATCAGCATTTACTCATGATGAACTCTCTTCCGATCACTCCCCCATTGATATCGTTTTACTTGATTTTCCAATATTTGAGGATCGCCCTTATAGACTCATATCTAAGAAAACTAATTGGTTGCAATATAAAAAAAAGTATATTAGTTCTCACATTGAAATTGCACCTGCGATCAACTCTGAAAGCGATATTGACAAATCTGTTAATGAATTAAGTTTCGTATTGGTAGCTGCAGCTAAGGTATCAACGCCTGGGATTCTTGCTCACAAGTTCAATAGAAAATCGTTCTCAAATAGGGAAATTGAAGAACTGGTTGCTTCTAAACGACGATTGAGAAGAGAATGGCAACAGCACAGATCTCCTTCTGCAAAACAAAGGCTAAAAGATGCAACAAAAAAACTAGCCAAAGTTCTTTTAAGCGACCAGCTCGAGGCACAAAGGCGCTATATCTATAACCTATCACCCACAAACACTAGATCTTCACTTTGGAAAGCGCAAAAATCGCTAAAAACTCCTATGGAGCTGGACTCACCTATTAGAGATAGAAACGGAATGTGGGCTCGGTCTGATGAAGAGAAGGCTAATGTATTTGCCAACCATCTTGAGCACGTGTTTCAACCTAATCTAACTACTAATAATTTTGTGCTTCCTCAACAGACAATCACAAATTCAGTAAATATGTCTCCATTAAAAACAAGCGCTAGTGAGATTGTATCTATTATAAGGACTCAACTGAAACCCAAAAAATCTGCTGGTTATGATAGAATTGTGCCAAAAATGATAACTGAACTTCCAAACGCAGCAATAGTTTTTCTCTCGTGTCTTTTCAATGCTATCTTTCGTATTGGGTACTTTCCAAAGCAATGGAAGAAATCGGTTATTATAATGGTTCCAAAGCTCGGGAAGGATAAGACATGTCCTTCTTCATATAGGCCTATAAGTCTGCTTCCATGTCTTTCTAAGCTATTTGAGAAGGTCCTTAAAGCCAAACTCAATCACCAGTTACAAGCAAATAGTTCAATCCCAGATCATCAATTTGGTTTTAGAGCAAAACATGGAACGATTGAGCAAGTCAACAGAGTAACTTCGGAAATAAGAACTGCCTTTGAACTGCGAGAATATTGCTCAGCAGTATTCCTTGATGTAGCACAAGCGTTTGATCGAGTATGGCATGAGGGTTTGATTTACAAAATAAATTGTTTACTACCCCAATATATGCATAGAGTCCTGCAATCCTACATATCAAATCGAGTGTTTGTAGTAAGGCAGAAAAATTTCGTTTCAAATGAATTTAAGATAAACGCAGGAGTTCCCCAAGGTAGTGTCTTGGGACCAACTCTATACATGTTATTCACTGCCGACACAGTTAAAGCTTCCGCAAGCTTGGATGCTCATCTTAAAAGCCTTCAGGAGTGGTTATCCAACTGGAGGATTAAAGTCAATGAGGGGAAATGTAAGCATATTACATTTACATTGAACCGACGGACTTGTTCTCCAGTAACATTAAATGGTGTTACAATTCCTCAAACCCAAGTGGTAACTTATCTTGGCGTTCACCTGGACACACGGCTTACCTGGCGGAAGCATATAGAATCTAAAAAGATACATATGAAACTAAGGGCTCAAAGTCTTCACTGGCTAATCAATTCTAAATCTGGACTGAGACTTGAGTACAAGGTGATGCTGTATAACTCTGTTATTAAACCAATGTGGACTTATGGTTCTGAATTGGGGGGTACCGCGAGCGCGAGTAACATTGAAGTTATACAAAGAGCACAATCCAAGATACTTAGAACAATCACGGGAGCGCCATGGTATATCAGGAATGAAGACATTCACAAGAACCTGGACGTACCACCTGTCAAAGATGAATGTTCCAAGCGTAAAGCTATTTACATGGATAAATTAAGCCATTCGTTAAAAAGATCCATTGTCATCCACGCCTTTTTATTATGTCGGTAAAGCATTGAAAAGCTGCGAATGTTTTTGAAGCACCTTGGTTTTGCAGGCTTTCCAATTAATAGTGGTTCAAGTTTTTCGGTGCCATCCATGTTTACAACACATAAGGTAACTCGTTCTTTACTATGCTTACCACCATGACATTTTTCATTTCTGAAGCAATAGGTTCGATCTGGCAAGCATTTATAAAATAAGCCAGTTTCATCAGCATTAAAGATGTCTTTAGCATCGTAATCTTTAATTAAAGCACTCCACTTTTCTTTCCACTCTACACAAACTCCTTCATCAAGAGTAGAACTTTCACCGCACAATTTTTTAAATGTGATGTTGCGTCGATTTTTGAACCGTTCAAGCCAACCACTGCTCGCTTTAAAGTTATTGATCTTCATTGCATTAGCAAAACACAAAGCCTTTTCGGTCAATAACTGGCCGCCAATAGGAACGTTGCTTTGCTGGCATTGTGTTAGCCACAAAAGTAGACACTTTTCTATATCTGGATATTCAGATTGCTTCTGACGCTTTACTTTACTGAACGAAGATGCTCCCATAGTAAATTCCTTTTTTTTGTAGAATTGATGTGAGTGTTGATGGTGCGATTTCGAATTGTTTCGCCACCTCCCTTTTTTTTTGTGGTCCATTGTCAATTGCTGCAATAATTTTTTGTTTTTGAGAAATTGTTAAGGTTTTATGCGTGCGTTTATTTGGCATCTTGACGTTACAGCTTATTGTTTTGAATGAAAGAAGCACTAGGAACAAACAAACAAAACATACAAAGTCAGTTAGCCGACATGAAGGCGACAAAACGGTAAACTGAATTGCGATTTGTTTGCTTTTTTTTTTACGTTTTCATTACGAATTATAAGAGGTTTTAGAAATGAATTACGAATTATAAGAGGTTTTATGTTCATTGTATTCCAAATGAAAATACGAATTAACGAGGGGACCAAAACGTATGAAAGTTTTACGAATTATCGAAGTTTTTTCAAGGGACTAGCAGTTTGTTACGAATTATTGAGGTTTTCGATTTATCGAGGTACGAATTATCGCGATTCGACTGTACATATGTATGTACCATAAACTCACGTCAGTGGTCTAAGTCATGCAATCTCGACTTTGGAATACCGTACACCTAAAATATGCATTGGTAATACCGACTAAATTTAGCGCAAAATATCCTTAAGCGTCTCTTGCAGAAACATATTAAGTATTATATTGCATTTGTTCTTTATTGTGGGGCAAAAGAAACGCACATAGAAAAACCATAACTATAAAATGAGACATTTACTATTTATTATTGAACATACTCCTCAGACAGTCCAGACAACGAACTTGTTCTTAGGGATCAAGACCCAAAGGGTACCAAATGGAACGCTATTGCTAATGTGGCGTTCAGACAGCGAGTTTCATTTCGAGTTTCTGTTAGCCGTTCAGACAGGGCGATTGTGAGTCCAACTTTCTATGAACAGCTGTTTTTTCTTTTGGTTATTCATACAAATGGAAAATTGGAAAGTTCAATTGTAAAATTAATTAAATAATTTCGAACAATTTGCGGGACATGTAAATAGGTTTTGCAGTTCCCTTTTTCATTCCTACGACATTTTTCTTAAAATGTTAACAAATGTTTACAATTTCAAATTTACTAAAATCATCACCTGTTTTATGTTAGCACGCGAAAAAAGAAAAGCGAAAGTCAGTCGAAATTTACCAAAAATTTTCCAACACTACGGAGAGTGACCACCACTCAATTTGTATATTTCGAAGAGTCACCATTGCAAAACTCTGAGTTTCTGCCCAACTCGGACGATGCTCTAGTTTCTATACAACAATTACAAATTTATTCATTTTTCCTGTGGTTGTTGTAGATTCAAACTGGAGCATCGTCCCAGTTTATCTCTGCTGAACGGGCTGTAAGTTTACGCTGTCCTTCCGTCAGTCCTCGGGCTCTACTTCATGATTAGTAATAGATAGAAAGTTGAAAAAATATATATGCATCTATATATGTACATCTAACGGGACTATACCGACAAATACTAAAACTAAAATATATTTCAAAATTTAAAGGGGTCCCTATACAAAACGCATTTGGGTTTGTATGGGAGCTATACGATCCAGTAACCAAGCGGTTTAGGAACTTGCAATGTCCAAATTTCAGTTCGATCGGACCATTTAGAGGGGTACCTCCCATACAATCCAAAAATTAAAATTCAGGTTCTTATTACAATTCTTTTTTTTTTTTTAAGTGAAACTGCTTAAGCTGCATTGGGAAAAAATATATACAAAAAATTTGAGTGAAAAAATACAAATCGCCACGTTTTGAAATCATCTGTATCTCATGAACCGCACTAGGCAGACACTTGAAATTTTTATAGAATGTGTGTACCTATTGCCATGTCCCCAATAAATAATATTTTTGGAAAATCCACCGGAAAAGTCTCAAAAAGGGATTACATTTCCACATCAACATGCAGTTTGTGCACCTTAAGACAATAAAGTACCCGGACTTTGTGATTTAAATTGCTCGCGTAAAGTATTTTATAAGTTTTTTTTCTGTATGTTGGTAGGACTGTCCTTAATTACTTAATCATGTTAGGGTTGGAGAGATAGCAGGTGAACTCAACATCAACCGTGAAACAGCTCGTTTAATTTTGATCAACCATTTGGGCATGCAGTGCGTCGCCGCTCGGCTCGTTCCGATTGAACTGAATTTTCTCCAAAAATTTCTCATCAGGCCACGACTATCAACGATTATAAGGACAAAAACGCAACAAATACCATCGACCAGCCTTCCTATTCACCTGATTTAGCTCCTTGTGACTTTTCCTTTCCTCCAAACTCAAATTGCCGCTTCGGGGAACCCGGCATGACTCCATAGACTCCATCAAACAAAATTCACCAAGAACTGCTGAGGTGGACTGATTAAACCAACTGCTGTAAACAAACTGGTTGAAAGATCGCGCTCATTTCTGGCATAGTAATTAAAGACAGTACTACTAACATACAACAAAGAAACCGAACCTTAGTTTGCACCTGATATATCTATTTCTAACGTTTGGCGCTACTGATCACAGGAACAAAGACAAAGTTTCGTTATTAAGCGCAAAGCCGCCTAATCATAGAGCAAGATATTGCACTCGTTGCCTGTCTTCTAGTGCAGTAAGCACTATTCACTCACTTCCACGGAGTACCCAGTGCTTTTCCCCTCAACCTCCTTTCTATTCAAACCCAGAAACAACTGTGTTTAAAATGGCAACAAATACAAAGCGCAGCTTTTAAATACATCAACAGCTAGTGTAGTTTCAGAAACAACAACAGTGTTCTCAGTATTGCATGATTACGGCATCACATGCAGTTACTGTAACAACAACAAACACCTAAACAACCTTATGCTAGAACAACCATGCTACATAACAACAGCATCAGCAACAAACAGCGAAAATAGGGAATCGTCTGAAACGGTAACGTGGTGCATCAACCAATAAAAAAAATTCTTTTATGCAAGCTGAAGCAATGAAACAGACGACTGTAACACCAACAGATAGCCAAAAACAGCGTATGCAAAACGAGACCTTGGAAATTAAGCGGCAATGCAGACAGGCATTGATCACTGCATAGAAATCCACAATAAGCGTAACCTAAGCCCGCAACAAAATAAAAATGCTAAGAAAACGGTTCTGGAAAGTAATAGGTACCAACTACTTGCTGAAAAGAATGCACCTACCAAAAGCGACGACGAAAACTTATCAAAACCTAAAACCCGCAAAACCTCCTCCAATATATTTATATTCGCGAAGAAAGTTCGAATAGTCTGCAAGTCAAATATAGCCGGCAACAATAACATCCATATTGTTCCCATTATCAAGAATAACATTAAGAAAATTAAGGTCCAACTTTATGCGGAAGCAAACTACAGTTCTGTAACCAATTAACTTAAGATTAAGAGAAACTATTTTATTATACGTATCAGTTCAAAAGCGTTAAAGAGCTGGTAGTTCTAATTAAGGGCATTGAATCCTCTGTTGATTGTAAAGATATTAAGAGTGCCCTGGAAGAAAGAGGGTTTGAGGTCTAAGAAGTGATTAATATTTTTAATAAAAATAAAATTCCACAGCCATTGCACAAAACTGCATTTAAAGAAAAATGAAGTGTATCCCATATATAACCTTAAATATTTACTTCATCGTAGGGTAACTGTGGAGAAGCCTCAAAAACGTGTAAATCCTGTGCAATGCACAAATTGGCAGGAATTTGGCCACACGAAATCTTATTAGACACATCGTTCAGTATGTGCAGCTTGTGGAGACTTCCATCAAACCGCAACCTGTAAAATTAGTCGCGATAGTCCCGATCTTAAAAAATGTAGTAACTGTGGGGCTAATTGTAGAGGTTGTCCTGTTTATAAGGAGCTAAAGAACCGTTTGCAGACACAAAATAATTCCACCCGTTGTAAGCGTGCATCTATCCGTACAGAATCAACTAACATTCATTTCATAATCTACTTACAAACAATTTTGTGCTTTCTCACCAGATAATCATAACTTGTGCAAATACGTCCATTAAAAACTAGCTCAAGTGAAAATTCTCCGGTTATAACAGAGGTTCCATAGCTCGGGAAGGATAGGGCAAATCCTTCAAATCATACAGACCTATAAGTCTGCTTCCATGTTCTTCTAAACTATTTAAGAATGTTCTAAAAGCCAAATTCAACCACCATTTACAAACAAATAGTACAATCCCAGATCATCAATTTGGATTTCGAGTAAAACTTGGAACGATTGAGCAAGTGTATATAGTTACTTCGAAAATAAGGACTACCTTTGCACAACAAGAATATTGCTCAGCAGTATTTCTTGATGTTGCACATAGGTTTGAGCGAGTATAGCATGAAGGTTTGATTCACAAAATTAATTGTTTGCTACCCCAAAATTTGCAGTCCTGAGTCTGAGTCCTGCAAGCCTACATAACAAATCGAGTGTTTGTAGTAAGACAGAAAAGTTACATATCAAAAGAATTTATAACAAACGCAGGTGTTCCCCAAGGCAGTGTCCTGGGACCAACTCTATACGTGTTATGCACTGCTGACATTCCAACAAGTAGTCCACTTATCACTTCGAATTTTGCTGATGATACTGCCATTATCAGCCGCTCGAGTTGCCCTGTTAAAGCTTGTGCAAACTTGTATACTCATCTTAAAAGCCTACAGGAGTGGTTATCTAACTTGAGAATTAAAGTCAATGACGGGAAATGTAAGCTCATTACATTTACATTGAACCGACGGCATTGACCTCCAGTAACGTTAAATGCTGCCATGATCCCTCAAACTCAAGAGGTGACTTATCTTGGCGTTCATCTGGATAGACGGCTCACCTGGTGGAAGCATATAGAAGCTAAAAAGATATTTATGAAACTAAGGGCTCAAAGTCTTTACAGGCTAATTAATTCTACCATCAGTAAAAGAAGAATGTTCCAAGCTTAAAGGTTTTTACATGGACAAACTAGTTCGACAAGGTAATCCTCTAGCCAGAGTCCTTGTCCATACGAGGAACTCATTTCATCTGAACCGGAAAAATTGTGCAGCCTTTTTGGTTACTCAGAGGCTCGTAGTGCTAAGTTAACCCCTTTCTCTTCCTTGCAGAAAGGACACAAGTGTATTCGTTAATAAGAGTTGACACATTGTTGTTAGTCCTATTCATAAATACGTATAGGAAATACAAGATATACAATTTTTTTTTCCCCAAATGAAAATCAGAGGGACCCAAATCAGGACTTTAGAAGTATAAGTTGGTATCTCAAAACCCATTATTCCTGTATCAATTCTCAACGACAGGGCGAGCATTGTTGTCATTGCGACGGTTCCCCCTTTGCTAGTTTTGCATTTATTTTCGCAGCATGTCTGGGAAGAGGCGCTGTTTATATTTGCTTATTATGCGCGGATATTCAAAATATTTATTTACTTATACAAGTACGAGGATAATTGATATTGACAAATAACTGTCAACTTCAAAGAATCAAAATATGCCTATAGTCAGTTTTTAGGGTTCCGGATCCAAAGGGTACTGAAGGGAACCCTATTGCAGAGACTTCGTTGTCCGTCCGTCTGTCCACTCGTATTGTACTCGGAGAACGCATATTACACTTCTTTCCTCGAGCATGCGGCAGTCATTTCCTTAAAATAGACAAGAGATAAAAATACCGAAACTGTTTCGAGGGAAAAACTATTAAACTTAAAAGAAAAAAAAGATACTTCGAGAGGACCGATTCCAATTTCTCCAGATGAAGCCCTTTAATTTTTGCGAGAGAATTCTCTATCCAAAAACCAGTACAGCAGTATTCGATTCTTAAATAAAAAACAAAATTGCGATATATATTCAAATTACGAAAGAGATCTAGAAGCAGAGGAGAAATGCCGATGGATTCGAAGTGACTGAAGCCGTGACCCAAGTTTCATTACGGAACTTGTTAAATCATACTGCCACAAAAATTTTTGTTGTACAAAAGGATGTGTTCAGTCAATTTAATAATATAACAAGTGTCAAATTAATTGTAAGCTATGGCTGGACATAACATATAAACAGAAATTTAAGGAAACTAAGCCGGACTTATTTGATCAATCTCTATTTATTACAACTCTTATACCTCATAGTATTGTCGATTCTTTAGGAAGTGTTTTGTGGAATAATAATAATAATAGATAAACAAATTAAAAATTTATTGCCCTTTGTATTTACTGGCCACAATAATTTGCCTATAATGGTGTGTTTCGAAATGAACATGACCGTTATTGATGGAAAAGTTTTAAATATTCTAACGGGCACAAATTCTTGTCTATCGTACCCAATATGTGGAGCAATTCCTAAATTGCCCCCGACATGATCAAGCATTTGTCATGCATTTTACCATAGAGCTTGTGAAATAAGTATGTGTGCGTGGCATGAACATAGCATGACGAAATATCGAATCGATTCAGATAATTCAACATACTATTTATTCTCTCATCGCTCTCTTTCGTAAACAACGTTCTCTCTTTGGCCATGCTATCTCATTTATGCCTTCACGAAGTAAGTACGTGTGAAAGAGGCAAATATAGGCAAGTGCGCACTTTTATGAAATATTTGGACAGAGCAGACGTGAGCGGATGGCATGCGAAATATGTGCAAAGTGCCGACGGTGTCGTCATCGGCAGCGGATGGCATACGAAATATTTGCAAAGTACTGACGGCGTCGTCATCCGCATTGTTGTCCGCACATCTGCTCACTTCGAAAAATAAAAAGAAATGAACTATCATCATGCTTCCATGCAGCATGATGAACACACGTATACGAAATGCCTGAAGGTTAAATGCATGATCATGTCGGGGGCGCTTAAGAATATTATGTCGGCAAACAACAGAAATATTTAAACCGAGGCCTAACACTCTACAGTATGGAGTAAGTCCGCTGCATTCTTGGATTCGATGTTTTGAGTTTGTTTTACACGTTTCTTATCGGATTGGCCTTAATAAATGGCAAATGAGAGATGCAAATGATTAAGCGCAAATATTGCTCCGTAAAAAACGTATCCAAGAGAGATTATGGAAGGAAATGGGCCTTCATGTAGACCAACCAAAACAAAACGGCAATGGAAATAGTATGACGGCAACATAGCAAAGAGAGCTCAAATATAAAATTATTTGCGTCTATACTGCAGTTTAATGTTGATGTCCTACAAAAGTTTCAAACAGTGCTAATAGACATTTCATGTGAATACCAAATAAGTTCACTTCAATTTCAAGACTTTTGTGAAAAAGCTGCCTCATCGTAATTGGCCAAATATCCGTGGTATCCAATGTCGCCGACTGTTTACAAATTTTTGGTATATGGTTATCAAATAATTTCGGCGTCAACAGTGCCTCTGGTCCAATCAAAACAATAACAAAATTGCCGATTGACGTACTGGCCCTTTTAGAAGAGCCCACTGCGGCACCCAGTAAGTATTCCAGTTCTACGTTAGATTTCGATACCGATTTCGATTCCGCCTATGAAAGAAGAATATTGCATTATCAAATTTGCCTTGGTTTGTCGGAAAATATTTGTCTAGTGTGAACATCGTGTGTTACACTAAAATTGTTCAAATAAATATTATATTTGCCCATGTAAATGTTTTGCATTCGATTCTTTTCACATAGCTTAATTTTTAAATCTTCTTTACTTAGCATATTTTGTAATTACTCTTTTAAAATAAAGATACACTGCAAGAAGTACTGTAAAAGTGCACTTGTTTTTATATTTTTTTTTTTTTTTTTTTGAGAAATTTTGTTTAATACGATACGTTTTCAACAGACCTCATATGTTATGTCATTTTAAATCGCTTTGTTAAGTTTCGTTCAGTTATCAAAAGTTTTTATCATACCTAAATACTTACATAAAATAGTTCTTCTACCATACATTGTTGTTGTTGTTATTAAATTTCTATTCTGAAAAATGTTGAAGTTATAGAAAAAGAACATATTGGCAGTTTAAAAACTGATTTTGTTTTCATGTTTTCATGGCAACTTGAACTCTGGCACGCTATCTTTACGCTGTACATGTAAGCAGGTAGACAACTATGCCAAACGATTCTTTTCGAAATACTGATCATTTTAATCAAAAAGATTATTTAAAGTGCCTTTATCAAGTAAATTGGTGTTTATAATCTTTATAAAACTATGTAGCTTCGATTATTAAAGGACAAAACAACTCATCAATATACATAACAAAATTGCGGTGCTTCAACATACCAGTATCATTAATTTTTCTAACGATTATGAGGTTTCTAAATTTTTTCAAGTGCAAATAATGACGCACAATGAAAAAACCATTAAGTTCAACCACATTATAAGTTCACGGCGATATGATCGTATAGAGTAAAGTAATGAACATTTTTTCGCTACTTTGTGTTACAAGCATTTACTTATATTAGAGGCTTCCACGATTACATTCGCAGTACTCTATACTTTTTGTATTCTATACTCATCATACAATACAGGAAAGTACTACCTACTTCCTATTCAAAGGAATACTTGTGTGTATTTTCAGTCACTGTAAACGAATATATTATTATGTGACCACGCATATCATGGAATTGAAAGAATTGCATAGCAGGCCACACGTTATGCGATCGATCGTACCACCAAAGATGAAAGCCAACAAGCAGTGTTCCATTCCATTTATTCTATAACGTGATCGCATAATGTATGAGCTGCTTGATTATTGTCAGTAACTAACTGTAAACGAATACTAGATGTATTGTTTCTGTATACTCGAAATACGCGTAATGAAACAATGTTGCACACAACGAACGAAGTTCAGTTGTAACAGTTCTATTAAACAAGTGAAGTGGAACAAACAAACAAAATAGGAAAACAAAAAAATCAGCCAAGTGCGAGTCAGACTCTCACACGAACCCTCGTACAAAGTTTACTTTTTTTTTTTTTTTTGGTAAATTTTCTTTTAATAATGTTATCGCAATTAAAACCTGCATGAAACATTTATATGATTATACAGAATAATGACATGCTTCAACTTAGAAGATCGTTAGGAAGGAGCCTCTTTAACGATTACTGATTAGCAGGATTTCATCACGTACCGTGGGTTTCCTTAGGTCTCTGTGCAAGATGATGCTGCGCACAAACCAAGGAGCACCAGTTATGCGCCTAAGTGCCTTGTTTTGACAAGCTTGAACTCTCTGAATGTTGCTGGTAGCAGCAGTACCCCAGATTTGAATCGAGTAATGCCAGACTGGGGCCCGTACTTGCCTGTAAAGTATCCTCTTGTACAAGGTTTATAGAAAAACAAAAAAAAAAACAAACTAATGTGCCTCACACTTATACAAGCACATTATTGAAGTGACTCTGCTGAACAAAATGGTAGGAATCAAGTTTTGAAAAAATTACTAGAATTGGATTTTATAATTTTTCCTTTCTCAAATCATTTCTCTGTAAGAAATCAACGGCCATTAAGCGAGCCACAGGCATTCTATATTTAATAGTCTTATTTTGGTTGCAAACATTTGTATTGTAAAGAAAACAGCTGGTTGGCGGCAGTCATAGAGAACCACAGAACTAATGCACAGTAGAGTTGTCATGCAAATTGTTACATTTGACGGGAAGAAAATTTTGCAATTTTTCTTTTATAATTTTAAAAGTAAAATTGTAATAATTTCCTTCTTAATTCATTTTTATTTGTAGACGCTTGTAAAAATATTAATAATAAAAAGAATAACAAATTTTTGCAAGATGTTTTAATATGCTGACAGCCCTATTAAGACAAGCACAACATGGAATTAAAACAGTTTGGTTATTTGAAAAAACACTCCAAAAAACGAAACCTCTCGGAGTTCTGTGGCACCTACAGTTTTGTTGAGAGGATTGCAAACCTCCCCACGCCGAAAACACTATTGTTTTCTGTAGCACCCCTGATTGTGTAAAATTCAGCATAACACATTAAAAAAAAATTTTTCTCTAATGAGGACCTGAATTTTTATGGGGTGTTTGTTTTGGTCCGATCATTTGCACCAACCATGTAATTTAAACATTGTAGGGATACTGGATCGTATAGCTCCTATACATTTAAATTGTTTAATATACTTTGGTTTTAGTATTTGTTGTTGTAGCTCAGATGGAACTACACATTCTGTCAAAATTTCAATTTTCTTTTTTCCTTTGGGTCTGAAACATAGGGCATAGTTAGTTGGGCATGTACCTATAGCTAAGAGAACGGAATTTCTAGATGTACAAGGGACGCAGTATCTAAGTTGACTGAAAAGCACTGGCGCGTCAACAATTTCGGTAATAATATTGTGAAGAAAGCTTATATTTAGAGTTATTCGGCGATTTCCCAATGATGAATGATCTGCGAGAAGAAACCAACTAAACTGTGATGACATACGGACGCTGTGGTAAAAAGAATGAATTGTAGTCCAATATGTGAATTGACATCGTTAAAGGATAGACAGAGTTTGACATCATCAGCACACATCAGAAAACGAAAGTATTTCAAGGTGAGGGAAAGATCGTCCATAAAAAGGTTAAACAATAATGGGCCAAGATGGTGATATTTTCAAACAGATTTGACGTTTCCGAAAGATTTTCAACACATCTTTATTAGAATATGTAAGCTTTGTTACCTTTATGTAGGGAACAATGAAGGATTTCTTCCAGGTAGAAGGAAGAGATACACCTGAAGTGATAAATTGAGATTGAGAATCAGCATAGTATTTAAGTAGTCAACTAGGTATTTGGTCTGGAATGGGTGAGTAAGTAGATTTCAATGATTTAAAATTACAATTACAGGAGTAACAATGTGGTTACATTAGGTAATGGAATATGGATAACGGTTGTAAATATGTGTTTAAGAGGAATAAGTGGATTTAAAAATCTTTGTGAACAGGTTTGCAATACCCAAATAACTTCAGACTTTTTCGTCAACTAGATACATATGAGAGAAATAAAGAAGACTTGCGCTTTCTGTTCACAAAGTTATGAAACTGCTTAGGGCTACGCGAAAATTGCAGCCTACAACGAGAGAGGTAGTTTTTATAACAAATGAAGGAATATTAGCCCAAGCCTCATAAAAATTCGCAAAAGCAATAGAAGAGCCAGTACTCTTGTATTTTTGTTTTTTGTATAGCGTCGACTTAATATCCTTCAGGTTAGAAAGTCTTTTCGTAAACCATGATGGTTTGTAGGATACTTTAGAGTAACTGGTAAAGGGGGCATATGTATTAAAATATTGAAAACCGTTGCATAGCTTATTCACATCCCATATCAGAACATTTCCAATTCCGAAATTTGCTTCAATTGAGAGTCAATATATTCATTTAATTCCGCGTGAATCATACTAACTTCATCTATTAAAATACATTCAATGTATTTGAATAGACTACGGTATTGTCGGAAACTTCAAATGACAAAACCTTCGTTTGTCCAATGGTGAGATTTTAAATGCAGTATGGACCGTTGTTCCCTCTATAGCAACAGCCCGCTTTCCCTGCTGATGCGCAAGTGAAATATCCATTGCAATATCCCTCAGTATTGCAAAAACGGTTGTAAATATCTCGGAGGGCGTTTATCATGAAAGTTTTTCCACATCCAGCGGGTCCAGTTAGAAAAAGTTGCAATCGTTCATGAGTTTCGCTATATGAAAAAGACGATTTAAAATTGTTAGTCGTAAATCTGCATTAGGTCCTGTATTAGCGTTTGCGAGAAAATCAGCACAGGGGTCCACATCTTTTACAGTTGCTGCCAAGAAATTTGTGTCGGTCGTAATGTCTTCATCTTCATTTTTGTCAATACATAACTCTCGACAGGTCTGCACAGTTTTTTACATCATTTTCGTTATTAGTATGAATATATATTTTTTCAGCATGGATATCATTTTCTTCGTCTCGGGAAGAAAAATGCAATCTTACCATTTCACGTTTATACTCATTGGGATCAGCTGCAATGTCATACTTACGGTAACGAGCAACTGTCGTCCGCTCCACTTATTTGCTTACGATACTGTATAATAGCCAACAGCCTGGGTAATATCATATAATTCTTGTGACCTTTTTTGATATTTGTCAAAACAGTTTTCAAGCCAAATATCAAATGAATCAGGTTCAATGTTTTCTTTTTTTAACATCTTAACCGTTTTGCGAATGTGATCACACTCAACAAGACACACAGTTGGACTATTATTTTTTTTTTTTTTTTTTTTTTTTAGTATTTACTGAATCTCCTATATAATACATAGGACTAACAATAAGGTTACAAATCTTATCAAACTAATCCACATGCATCCCTCCTACAATGAAGAGGAAGGAGTTCACTTCGCACTACGAGCCTCTAATTAATCAAAAGGGCAACACGATCGTTACGGATCAGTCGAGATGAGTTCCTTGTATGGACAAGGACTCTAGCTAGGGGATTAACATGCTGAACGAATTTATCCATGTAAATAGCTTTACGCTTGGAACATTCATCTTTGACAGGTGGTACTTCCAGGTCCTTGTGAATGTCTTCATTCCTGATATACCATGGAGCTCCCGTGATTGTTCTAAGTATCTTGGATTGTGCACTTTGTTTAACCTCAATGTTACTCGCTCTCGCGGTACGCCACAATTCAGAACCATAAGTCCAAATTGGTTTAATAACAGAATTATACAGCATCACCTTGTACTCAAGTCTCAGTCCAGATTTAGAATTGATTAGCCAGTGAAGACTTTGAGCCCTTAGTTTCATATGTATCTTTTTAGATTCTATATGCTTCCGCCAGGTAAGCCGTCTCTCCATGTGAACGCCAAGATAAGTTTCCACTTGAGTTTGAGGAATTGTAACACCATTTAATGTTACTGGAGAACAAGTCCGTCGGTTCAATCAGTAAATAACATGTATAGAGTTGGTCCCAAGACACTACCTTGGGGAACTTCTGCATTTATCTTAAATTCATTTGAAACGAAATTTTTCTGCCTTACTACAAACACTCGATTTGATATGTAGGATTGCAGGACTCTATGCATATTTTGGGGTAGTAAACAATTTATTTTGAAAATCAAACCCTCATGCCATACTCGATCAAACGCTTGTGCTACATCAAGGAATACTGCTGAGCAATATTCTCGCAGTTCAAAGGCAGTTCTTATTTCCGAAGTTACTCTGTTGACTTGCTCAATCGTTCCATGTTTTGCTCGAAAACCAAATTGATGATCTGGGATTGAACTATTTGCTTGTAACTGGTGATTGAGTTTGGCTTTAAGGACCTTCTCAAATAGCTTAGAAAGGCATGGAAGCAGACTTATAGGCCTATATGAAGAAGGACATGTCTTATCCTTCCCGAGCTTTGGAACCATTATAATAACCGATTTCTTCCATTGCTTTGGAAAGTACCCGATTCGAAAGATAGCATTGAAAAGACACGAGAGAAAAACTATTGCTGCGTTTGGAAGTTCAGTTATCATTTTTGGCACAATTCTACAATATCATAACCAGCAGATTTTTTGGGTTTCAGTTGAGTCCTTAAAATAGATACAATCTCACTAGCGCTTGTTTTTAATGGAGACATATTTACTGAATTTGTGATTGTCTGTTGAGGAAGCACAAAATTGTTAGTAGGTAGATTAGGTTGAAACACGTGCTCAAGATGGTTGGCAAATACATTAGCCTTCTCTTCATCAGACCGAGCCCACATTCCGTTTCTGTCTCTAATAGGTGAGTCCAGCTCCATAGGAGTTTTTAGCGATTTTTGCGCTTTCCAAAGTGAAGATCTAGTGTTTGTGGGTGATAGGTTATAGATATAGCGCCTTTGTGCCTCGAGCTGGTCGCTTAAAAGTGCTTTGGCTAGTTTTTTTGTTGCATCTTTTAGCCTTTGTTTTGCAGAAGGAGATCTGTGCTGTTGCCATTCTCTTCTCAATCGTCGTTTAGAAGCAACCAGTTCTTCAATTTCCCTATTTGAGAACGATTTTCTATTGAACTTGTGAGCAACAATCCCAGGCGTTGATACCTTAGCTGCAGCTACCAATACGGAACTTAATTCATTAACAGATTTGTCAATATCGCTTTCAGAGTTGATCGCAGGTGCAATTTCAATGTGAGAACTAATATACTTTTTATATTGCAACCAATTAGTTTTCTTAGATATGAGTCTATAAGGGCGATCCTCAAATATTGGAAAATCGAGTAAAACGATATCAACGGGGGAGTGATCGGAAGAGAGTTCATCGTGAGTAACTGCTGATATGAGGTTTCTTGGTATATTTTTTGTGATACCGAAGTCGATGATATCAGGAGTTTTTCTTGGATCCGCCGGCCAGTATGTAGGCCTACCCGGAGAAACGAAGTCTAGCTTGTTTTGACAATTTACAAGAGTGCTGTAAAGTTGCCGGCCTTTTGGATTTACTAAACGTGACCCCCAATAAGTGTGTTTAGCATTATAGTCACCGGCCGCCAAAAATCGTGCTCCAAGGCTAGCAAAGAAATTTTTAAAAACATCCGCAGATATAGCAAATCGTGGGGGACAATATACAGCAGTGGTGGACACATAACCGTCGCTGATTCTGTACCATAACGCCTCACGGCTAAAATGGGCGGAATTTTTTTGTGACTGCAACCTGTTCTTCAACTCCTTATATACAGGACAACCTCTATAATTGGCTGTATGATTGCCCCCACAGTTACTGCATTTTTTAAGGTCAGGATTATCGCGACTTAGTTTACAGGATGCGGTTTCATGCAAGTCTCCACAAGCTACGCATACTGGACGAAGGGTGCAATAAGATTTCGTATGTCCAAATTCCTGACAATTTGTGCATTGCACTGGATTTACTCGTTTGTGAGGCTCCTCCACAGTTACCCTACGGTGAAGTAAACATTTAAGGTTGTAAATGGGATGCACTTCATTTTTCCTTAAGTGCTGCAACTTAGGAGCCAACTCAATTTTATACAATGGCTGAGGGATTTTGTTTTTATTAAACATATTAATAACTACTTTGACTTCAAACCCTTTTTCTTCCAGTGCAGTCTTAATGTCGCTACAATCCACCGAGGGTTCAATGCCCTTAATTACAACAACGAGCCCTTTACTACTTTTAAGTTGATATGTATAGTAGTTTTTTTAGACTCTCTAAGGTACTTTGTTACAGAACTGTAGTTTGCTTCTGTATAAATTTGTACCTTAGTTTCTTTCATATTACCCTTGGTAATAGGGACAATATGAAAGTTATTCTTGCCAACAATTTTTTGAATAGCATCTACCAGTCTATTTGAGCTTTCTTCGCGAACATATATTGGGGGAGGTTTCGCGGTTTTAGATTTAGCTGCGTTATTGTCATCTTTTTTAACAGGTTCATCTTTTTCAGCAAATAGCTGGAACCTATTACTTTCTAAAATGTTTTTTTTAGCATTATTATTCTTTTGCGGGCTTAGTTTGCGTTTATTATGGAATTGTATGTAGCGGTCAATACCTGTCTGCACTGCCGCTTTATTTTCATGAGTCCCGTTTTGCATGCGCAGATTTTGACTACCTGCTGGTGACAAAGTTGTCTTTTTTATTGTTTTTGCTTGCATAGCAGAATTTTTTCTATTGCATGCTTGTTCTTGTTTTGTTTGTTCTTGTTTTGGGTTATTAATATTAAATGTTCCAGTGTTTGTTGTTGTTACAAAAACTTCATGTGATGACGCAATAGAAGCAGTAGCTGAGAACACTGTTGTTGTTCCTGAAACTGCACTAGCTGTTGAAGTAACGGCTGTGCTTTGTGTTGTGGTTGTTGTAGCGTTAAACACAGTAGCTTCTGGGTTTGAATGAACAGGTGGTTGAGGGGAAGGGCATTGGGCACTCCATGGGAGTGAGTGACTAGTGCTTACTGTACTAGCCAATAGAGCAGGAGAGCAAGATCGTGCTCTTTCTACGGCCGGCTGAGCGGTTAATAAGGAACCTTTGTTTTTGTTCCTGGTATCATTAGCGACAAACGAGAAATACGCATTTCTCGACGTCATTATAGGTACTGTTCGTATTTGAAAAGAAGCAAATAAAATAAAAATTTATTATCTGCTATGTGAACGTCCAATCAAAAGGACAGCTCGACGCTACAGTATTGTAACGTTATTTTCTTTTCCTACTTTATGCTTAGTTGTTTTTTAGTTGTTTTTCGAAATGATGCTAACCAATTTACTTTGTAATTTGATTGTTGAAATTAGTTCTCTGAAGCAGGCGCTGTGAAACACACGTCTGCTCGCTTCAGAGGACAATCATCGAATATAAACAATTTTTACAGAGCTTCTTGACATATCCTGTTTTAGAAGGAAACACGCAGCTTCTTGGCTTATGAGCTCAACATAGTTTAACATATTCTCACTATCTCTATAAAATCAAACTCTGGATGATCCTTGATCGTATCATTTATTTTTCGCTGAAGATTGCTTATACCTCTTTTCGTTTTATATACATATTCGACTTCATACACGGCACAAGAGTACTCTTCGATAATGAACTGAAAAGCCATTTTAAGCCCAGAACGTTAGAATGAAAGGATTGCATGGGTTAAACCATTTTTGTGTAGTTTCACGATTAATAAATACTCGTGGTCTGGTGACGCCCGCTTGCAATATGTCAAGGTTCAGAGCATTCAAATTTATTTTCTTGTCTCGCAAGAAATGGTCCAAATCAGAATAATCATTGGCTTCAAGTGCTTTCCAAATCCGTTTGTAAATTTTTAAATAAGGTTGGCGACGTGGGTCTGTTATTGATATCGGTTGAAGGACTTGTTAATGAGCATGGCATGAATGGTGCCGAGTTCTTCGAAACCTATTTGTACTCCATGTAGTTTATATAACAGCTTTATTTCTGCTAACTTATTTCATTTGCGCTCATTATCAACAAAAATGTTGGCTTTCCGAGCTGACCAATCATAGCAAAAAGATTTCGTTTTCGTTGCGACCAATAATAAGTGGAATTTTGCATTGAACGCAGGCTCGAATAGGATTGGAATTCTTTCTAATGTGTTTGTATGCAGTAGTTAACGCATCACAAGTACGAAGTCTTAAAATTTTCATAGCCACATGATAAAGATTTCCAGCCACTGTCTATCTTTTTGCGTTTTGTATGGACTTTAATCCAATAATCATCGTCAATGTTTCTTGGAAGACAAATAACCATATTATTTATCGAGACCGGAAGGTTTATTATTTATCCTAAAATCGACTATTGACCCAGACCATGACGAAGCTTTCCATGAATGATAATCGGGGGGTATCAAACATTCAGTGACCAAATGCAGATCAGGCTAATGATGTGGTCGTGCCGGTATTTAAATCCGTTTGTAGTATGTAGCGTATTATTCATATAAATGATGAGGATGAACTTTTCTGTCCTAGCTTTTTTCCGATCTCGATAAGTTTTGACATTTTCAGCTTATCGAGCTCTTTTATGTTGCAAGTTTTCAAAGGACTCATCACCCAACGTAGCTTCTGTTGAACTTGAACTGCTTCTTGCATCGGTGTCATTTGAAGAAGCTCATCGCTTTAGCACTCTATACCTGTTGTAATAGAAAATTAATGAAAGCTGGACTATTAAAAAAGCTTTTTTGCATCAATCTGTAAAGTGTATGTTACCAGTCAGTAAACTTCAATTTATCTATGCTTACCAACTTAGAAGAAAACGGAAACATAACATAAACATTCATTAATTTAGTTTCATAATTGGCTCTTTAACCTTTAATAATCATGGCCCAAAATAAGCTTTGCATTGCCAATTATTTATTACTGTCTATTATTTGTTTTTAATAAACTATTAAAAATCTTTATAAAAATAAATTACTCCGGATGGGAATCGAACCTGCGGTCAATGAGTCTGTGGCCGAGCTCTTACCCAACGCACCACAGACGGCGTCTGTAGAGAGTAAACTCAAAATGGGATAGATTAAGCAACCTTAGCACAATTGTATTTAATTTGATCCTCTTTTTCGACGACGCAATTTATTCAAAAGACGATGACAAAAATGAAAAATTGTACCCTACCGAAACCATAAATTATTTCAAATATTTAAAAAAAAAACACACCTTAAAAAAAAAAAAAATTAAAAAAAAAACTAACTCCAAACGGAAATCGAAACCGCGTTCAATAAGTCTGTAACCCGAGCTTTTAAAACTTACACTCATGGTGTTTCCAATTGGTCTATATCTAAATACTAGTAGCAGTTCGTCTTGCTCAAACAATGATCGCATGTCGACGCGTTATGACGCGAAAACGATGACGATTTTGAAAAATTGTACCCTACCGAAAAGAGAAATGTTTCACATTATAAACAAATTACAGTGAGTTTTTTGGAATATGTTAATATTTTTGTTGCACTGAATTATTAAATTAACTAAATAAATAAAGACCTGTTTCAATTTGTTTATAAGGCAAGTTGAGAAATTTAAGCGGCACCGGCAAGTAAAACTTAATTTTGGAAAACCGCTGTAAAATTGCTTGAAAAGATGATATGATTAATAAAATACAGAGATATGAATTATTTGAAATGCATTTATTTAAAATGGAAATGCAAAATACCTATTTTTATTTTGCGTATGAAGTACTTTGCATTTGTAAAATTTTTTAATGAAAAAAATCTCTCAAAATGTATATTTGCGAAAGAGCAAAACAAAATAAGTGGAAAGAAAAAGTGTCATTTCATTGTTGTTGTTTAACGTAAGTTTAAAGAGTCGGAGCGAGAGAGAGAGATAAGGTGCACAACCATCAGATCTTACCTTTTTCTACTGCAGAAGCTCTCACAACAACATTGCGCCACACTTGGCCGAGGCGACTCTTTCGCTCTCTGGCCACGCTATTATCTAGTACGATATATTCATCATAACTAAAGGGTAATCTTCTTGTTTTCTTTACTTTATTCTTTGATTCAATACAAAAATGCTTAACACTACTTAGTTTCCTTTCAATACCCTACAATTCTCCGACATATTCATTTTCAATATTAAATAAAATTATAATCTGATCTGATATTTCCTTGTAATAAAGACGTGGTGGTGTTGATTAGGTTTATACTTCCACTTTATTCTTAACATTTTTGAAGTGAAAATTCTTTAGCGGCATTGAGCAAAAATTTAGTATAATGTTTTGAGTGCAAAAATAAAAATGGGCTAAATGCGAATCAGACTCGTACACGGAGGGTTCCGTACCAGATTGGGTTTGTATGGAAGGTATTCCCCCCAGTGGTCCGATTTTACTGATTCCAACAAATGGCCCGCGCCTATATTAGAAACTTATGGAGTCTAAATTTCTGTTCAATAGTCCAAGAAACAAAAAAGTTTTTCAAATAAGGACCTGAATTTTAATGAAGGGTTTGTATGGGAGGTACCCCTCCCAGGGGTCCGATTTTACTAATTCCAAAAGATGTATATAGCATCTATATGAAAAACTTATAGTGACTAAATTTCAGTTTGATAAAACAAAAAACAAAAAAGTTTTGCTAATAAGAACCTGAAATTTAATGTGGGTTTGTATGGGAGGTACCCTGCCTGGTGATCCGATCAAACTGAAATTTCCACAGTATAAGTTTGTATGTATGCCCACCAACCACCCAAATTTCAAGATCGTGGGATTACTGGATCGTATAGCTGCCATACAAAGCAAAACGTTTCTTGTATGGGGACCCTTTAAGTTTTTGAATATATTTTAATTGTAGTATAGAACTACACACTCTGTGAAAATTTCAACACTCTAGCTATTGCGGTTCCTGAGATATGACCAGACGGACGGACGGACAACGAAGTCTTTGCAATAGGAATCCCTCTTGTACACTTCGGATCCGGAACCCTAAAAATCGTCACGTTTTTTTGATTCTGTATCTCATGACCCGTACTAGGTAGACACTTCAAATTTTTACAGAATGTGTATTTCTATTGCTATATCGTCAACAAATAACACAATTTTTGGAAAATCCACCGGAAAAGTCTCAAAAAGGGATTACATTCCCACAACAACAACATGCAGTTTGTGGGTATAAAAATGTGTATAACAACATGCAAGCAGCTTGCGTGTTGCACAAAAACAAGCGAATGCACGAAGAAAAGAGAACGAGAAACACACAGAAGCTCGTTGACGATCTAATTTATGTGCAAAAGGGGACAGACGGCAAACGTAAACACAACAACGATAATTACAGACGCCAGAGAAACCAAAAGTAATATACAGACGGACAAACGGACTGACAGACTTTGCGATGATTTCTCTCTGTCTGTTTTTACGTAGTTTCACTTCTATCACGTGTATGATGACACTCGCGCAATTTTTTTATTTTTAACTTTGTTTTAACCATACTTTTAATATACATACCAGTGTATGCTACTCTGAAGAGCGATTTGTTCAGTCTGGACATTTTTATAGCCTTTGGTTTAAGACATGACCAAATTGATAGGTGTTTAATTTGGTTTGACTGCGAGAAGAAAAAAAAAACACATTGTCACGATTGTTTGTACACCAAACTCTCTCTTTTTATATGGTGGATGCAAAATAAAAATAGGTACTATGCAGTAAAAATAAGTGTAAACATCGAAAAATTAAAGTACAAATAAAACTCAATATAGTAGAAAAACGTATAAAAAAAAAAAACATATAACTCTAGTTTGTGTCAGGGCTGAAGTGAAAAGAAATAAGGTCACCGGTAAAGAATTTTATGCCTATCTTTAAAATTAATGTAGTTGGCAAAGTGTTATAATTCATGGAAAAAGCATTTACTGTCACTACAATATTCCAGCTTCTCATTATTTACACAGCAAAGTTTCTTCAAATGTGATTTTAGATTTTTTTTATTTGAGTCTGATTATTACTATCAAGAAATTATAAAGTCATGTCTGGAAGACGTCGTCGTTCGAACATACGCCGATACAACAATGCATTCCAAATCTAAGCTGCAAATTGTTTATAATGTTTCATTAATGGGGTCACTAAGATGGTTTATGCTTCAGTTGGATCCGGTAGGTGGCGTTGTTGTTGCGATACATGCACTTTTTTTACCAAATTTTTAACAGTTTTTTATCTAGCACTCACTATACTAAGCCGATTTTAATAATTGTTTTTTTAAAATGACAAATGAATGCTAATGAAAACAGTTGCATACTTAATCTTTTCAGTTTTTAACTTTTTATATAATATTTTTAAGTATTAAGTTTGTGAAAACCACTGCAAGACTAAGCATAATTTTAATGCTTTAGTTGTTGTTATTGTTGTATTTTTTCTCTCTGAGAACGCACTTTTTGCGCACTTCGTTTCTGTATTTTATGTGCATTTAAAGTTGGACAAGAAAGAGGCTATTGATCAATTTTGGTTTGTCGATAAGGGAAGTGGGAGGGTCGCGGGGTAGTCGTGTACCAAAAACCAAAAGGTGTTCTGGTGATTTTTTTTCTTTTTTCGCGTATTAAAGTAATACACTCATATTTCGAATACCACGCATACGAAGTATGACCCCCGCAAAACTCGAGAACGGCTGGACCAATATTGATGATTTTTTTTTTTTATTGTACTAACGGAGTTACCAGTCAGATCCGATAGGTGGCGCTGTTATCCAGATATAGATAGTTTTATGTCATTTTTTTTTTAAATTTTTTCATTTGGCGCAAAATATACTGAACCTATTTTAATAATTTTTTTTTATAAGAACAAATGAATCTTACAGTTGCTTAGGTTATAATAGAATATTAAAATATATTGTTCATTCACGTAAATAATTAATTATACATTTTCCAACAAAGCTTTTTAGAAGAAACACCCAATTAACGCATAGGGGGTGTAGCAACGCACGCCGTGTAACGCTAGTTAAATGATAAAATGCAAATTATTTCAGAATTAAGCAAAGGTAAAAGTGGAAAATATTTAGCGTCAGTGTATAAAGTAGGAACTTCCACAATTTCGGATATAAAAAAGAATGCTGCACAAATAAAGCCGTAAATATTGTGTTTGTTATTATTTTTTTTTTACTGTTGTATGGTAGTCCTATTTTCGTTTTGTGTTTATTGATTTGCAGAAAACGCCAATATTGGTCTTCTAAAAAACAGAAAAATTATTAAATTAGGAGAATATAAAGAGTTTGAGGACCGATTATACACGTGATTTTAGCAATGGGGTCGCAAACAATTTCAGACGAGATTTTGCGCCAGAATAGCAATTTAAAGCAAGCGATGGATGGCTGCAAAAGTTTAAAAAAAGGTTTGCTGTTTGCAGCCTAAAAATATGCGGAGAGTCTTTGTCTAGTAGACCTGACATAGCAAAAAAAAGTTATATGAGATTGTTGAAGCTGAGGATTTAGTAGACTGTCAGATTTATAACGCAGATGAATCTACTCTATTTTGGAAAATGTTTCCTGATAAAACATTAATGCATGCTAAAGAGAAGACTGCCTCAGGGAGAAAAATAAGCAAGGAAAGAATAACATTTCTGGTTTGCGCTAATAGATCGGGCAGCTACAAACTGAATACCGCTGTTGTAGGTAAAGCCAAAAATCCAAGCTCATTTAAAAAGAAAGCGCCGATTGAATATTATTCATCCAAAAACGCCTGGATGACATCTTACATTTTTTCTTAGTGGTTTTTTTCTTTTATACCACAAGTAAAAGCATTTGAAACTGCAAATAATCAGCCACACAAAGTTATACTTATTGTGGATAATGCTAAATGTCATGCTGAACCCCACTTGTATTTGAGTACGGGCACTAAAAAATTGTTTTTATGCCGCCCAAATGTAAAAGCATAATGTCATAAGAAGAGTTTTTATTTGAATTAATCAATTCGACATTTGATGATTTCGATTTATTTTTAAAACATTTTACTTTAAAAGAGGCATGTGAAGTCCTCATAAAGTCTTGGGACAAAGTATCAAGAGACGTCCTAAAATCTTGTTGGAAAAATATTCAATCACAAAGATGGACATCAGAGGACAATCTTCCATTGGCGGTTATTGTTGAGAATGACAGTAATGCGTCAAATACAGATGCAAGCAATGAATTAAGTTTAATGGCAGATTTGTTCAACAACAACATAAATTAAAACCAGACGTTGTCCACAAATGATATCAATGAATGGATTAATGAGACCGAGGAAAATCTTTACTGCACTTTATCAGACGAAGAGGAAGAAACCGTAGATGAGCAATATACAGCACCTACCATATATAATGAAGCTGTGCAGAGCTTCAACACCTGCATAAAATGGGCTAGGAAACGTGATGCGCCCATTAAAAACATCCCCCTACTTAAGGAAATGCGCAATCAAGCTTTGGAAGGCTGCATTAAAAAAAAGACACCAAAGCAGTATCCTTATTTTTTTTTTTTTAAATATTAAAATTTCAATTCATGTATGGTTGTACACACAAACACATATGTACATATTAACGTAATGTTAATACTTCAAATACATGGTGAATTGTTTTTAATTGCAACAAACAACTGTGAGTAGTGGTTTAGTGGTTTTCTTTACTAATAACGCGCCGGAACAATCGGTAATCCGGATAGGGGTCTGCAATCATTAATCCTGATTAGCGGATTGTTTTTGTTCAATTTTCGGTTTTATCTTCTAAGCATTACTGATACAAAATATTTTTTTTTAGGGACAAAAACATTCCAGTTAGTTTAGAACTCTGTTTTAAAAACATCAAAATTGATGATAAGAACGGGTCGCATGTATTTGCAATTTGCAAAATATGTTCAAAAATACTGAAAGGAAGTTTGAACGCTACAACAAACTTTTTGAACCACCTAAAAGTAAGTAAAACTAGAATCAGTATTTTAATTTGTAACCGCAGATATTCTATGTTTCAAGCAATAAACTATTAATAATACTTTTGCAGACAAAAGTACATGCTAATCTATTAGCAGAGTATGAAAACATGAAAACTCCATTTTTCAACAGCAAGAGAAAGTATGGTGGTGAAGGTGTTGCTAGTGAAGGGTCAATTTCATCTAAAATATTGAAACAATCCACTTTACCAGCTATCTTACCGAAGTTAGTTAATTTCGACAAGTTACTTGTGATTTTTTTAGTGGTTATCATGTCACCTGTATCAATTTTACAAAATGATTCCTTTAAAGCTCTTATCGAAGGTGCACAGCAATTAACTGCTCCACCGAAAATCATGTGCAGGCAAATATATAATAAAAGAATTGCAGACCAATATGCTGAATATGTAGAAAATACAAAAGAATCTTTGAAAAAGGTTGATTATATATGCACCACTGCCGATATATGGTCATAATCTAAAAGAAGCTATATGGGTGTGATGGCTCATTGTATTGATTGTAATACATTTGATCGAAAAAGCGCAACATTAGCTTACAGGAAGTTTAAGGGAATGCATAGTTACGACAAAGTAGCTGAGCTATCTGAAGAATTTGATGAGTTCCAACTGCCTAATCATGAAAGGTGTGCTACACATAAATTAGATTTAATAGCTGCAAGCGATATGGATAAGGTTAGATGCCAAAGTAATTCATACAAAAAACTTTATGATGCAGCCATGGAAAAATGTCAAGCAGTTTGGAATCTGTGTTCAAAGTCTCCTAAAGCCTGTGAAATCTATTCAGAATCAACTGGAAAACCTCCTACTTCTCCATGTCCAACACCATGGAATTCATACTATAATTCCCTTCAAGATCTACTTGCTGTAAAGAGTACCTTTAATGACACTTTAAGGAAACTTGGATTAGCAATTTTTAAAGAAACTGAAATCCAATTTCTTAATAAATACATAAGCTGTTCAAAGCCTATTGCTGATAGCATCAAAAGTTAAGAACGCGACAAAAATACTTACCGGATGTCTTATGCCAAGGCTAATGAGAATGCAAAGAATTCTAAGAAGTGTGCAAATGAATAACCTTAAATATAGTGGTGTATTGATAGAGGTTATTCAAGAAAATCTCAATAACCGTTTTGAGTGATTTTATAAATTAGAGGAACAAAAAGCAAAAAATGGCATAATAGCATCTATATCTTATCCCTTTTTCAAAATGAAATGGGTGCCAAAAGCTTACAAAAAATGCGTTAAAGAACTTTTTGTTTCAGAAGTGAAAAATATAAAAGACGAACAAGATGAAAAGAGCTCCTAACAAACTAACTCAAATTAAACAAAGGAAAAAGACTGAATCCTATTATATGTTTGTTGAAGAGTCTGATTCTTCAGCAGACAGTGATAAGGCCAATACTACAATAGACCTGCAAACACTACAATATTTAAAAGATGAAGACAATACTTTAGAATCCTTGAACAAATATCCAAGTGTAAAAAACTCTTCCTTAAATACAATACTTACTTCTGCTTCTGTTGAATGACTATTTTTGTTCGGTGGAATGATTATAGCGTCTAAATTTCAGTTCAATAGTCGTAAAAACAAAAAAGTTTTTCTAATAAGAATCTGAATTGTAATGGTGGTTCGTATTGGAGGTACCCTCCGTAGTGATTCGATTAAACTGAAATTTTGGCAATATAAGTTTTCGATATTTCTTGTATGGGAACCCCTTTAAGTTTTTGAAAATATTTTAGTTTTAGTATTTGTTGCTGATGCCCGGAGGAAACTACATGTTCTATATGTTCGGATGGACAGCAAAGTCTCTGCAATAGGGTTTAATTTGGTACCCTTTGTGTCCGGAACCCTAAAAAGGCCAACATAAAGAAAGAAGACATTGTCCGTAAAACGAAAGAAATGTACAGTTTTTTACAAGTGGAACTAGAAGCAGTGTTGTAAGACCAGGCACTTCAACCACATGCACTGAACCAGTACAATCTGAAAGAGATGAAACGGATTTGTTGAGCTGCGTTGGCTTCATGAAAATTTGGAAACACGATTCCTCGGTGGAATTTGTCAGATAATTCGCTGATATTTCCTGATTCATCACAGATATCGGATTTTGCGATTGTATATTCATAGATGTTAACAAGATCACGTTTACTCTTAGACATAGTTTTGCCATATTATGATATGCCAAATGTGCGTTCAACTTTTATTGTATTAATGTACAAGGAGAGAAATGGGATCCGAAAAATAAAAAATTGCTTAAAAATAATAATAACGAACATTATATAGATATTATATATATATGATAGAAATTAAAGTATAATGACAAATATAAGTGAAAACCATTCACGCAGAAGAATCCACACACCAAGACAAGTCTGTGCGCTATCGTTTCCTCTCCACGCAAAGATTTACAATCTCTCCACGTCTTTACCAAAACCGAAAAGTACGTGTGCGAGAGTAACTTCAGTGCTTAAAAACGCTCAACAAACCCAGTGCTACCCAAAACCCAATACTGCCAAACCGATAAGCGATAACAACCTTTCTTGTTTTAACGTTCGCTCTAACAAGTACATACCTATGTGGATATTTCTTGATATTTGATATTTCTGATGATATAAACAACCTGTTTATTTAATTTAATAAATTTACACGTAAAAATTGCATATTGATGCGTATAATTTCATACATATTATACACTTTTTAGAATGATGATAATTAAAAAAACAATAATGATAATATTTTAAATGAAAGCTGTAAATATCCATTCAACGAAAGTTCTTCTTAAACATTATTACATTTTTAATCCTAATGAATTCTTATCACTATTTCTTAGTTGGTCTGTTAAATATAATATAACATAATCAGAAAGTTGCATTGAACTCCAAACATTTTCAATTACATTCAAATCCGGACTTTGGGGTGGCCAATCCAAAATTTCGACCCAAACTTCTGTCAAGAAAGTTTTTATCAATTTGCTCTTATAGCGAGGTGCGTTGTCCTGTTGAAGAACGAATACCTCTCCGATTAACCTACCACCTGAGGGAAATGCATGAAATCCTCAAATATTGGCTTTGATTCATTGAACCATAAATGGGAACCAAATCTCCCAAGCCATTAACCGAAATTGATCCCCAGATCATAATACTGCCACCACCATAGCTAACTTACACATACAGGTGCAGCTTTCTGTCTAGTTCTCTAGTTTAATCTAACAAAAAAATTTTTTTGGGATGAGTGGTACTCAAAAGTACTCTTACCTTTATGGCAATTCCAAGCGTTTCATTTTGTTTCATGGGTATGTCTTCATATTAGCATCATTTAAACGTCTACGAATTGTTCTTTCGCTTATATGATTCCTTATGCTCATATTCCTCTCCAAAGCTGCAGCTTTGGGGGTTTTGAGTGGGTGGCCTTTAAATTTTCGTACGATCAGCCGATCTTCATGGTTTATGGTCTTTCGCTTTCTCCCAGATCGACATAAGTTAGTAACTTGTTTTGCTTTTTTATATTTATTTAGTTGACAATATACCGTTTGGCGTGACAAATTATAGTCCTTTGCGATATATTTAACGGAAATCCCCAAGTTAAACTGTGTTCAATTTCAGTCCTTAATTCAGATATTTTCACCGAATTTTTTTATTGAAACTCGAACCTTTTTATTCTTTTATAATTAGATATGATGACTTACTCAAAAACACTGATCACAACGCTACGAACTTTAAGTAGAATAGCGGAAAATGATGAAATCACGTTATGTCAAAATACTTATGCCGTTATAAAATTCTCTCTCAGAAAAAGAATGCATGAAGAAACAAGCAAAATATTTTTATATTGCTTTTTAACAAAATACTTATGCCGACTGGTGTAGTTCTTGCAAGTCCATTTTGAATCATGTAACGGAACTATTGCTAGATATTACTGCGCAGGGCGTTAAGTAATTTTGTTATCTTCTACAACACCTGCATATTTCGTCTATCTTTCTCTAGAAGACGCTGCTCTAACTAGATTCCTGACACACGCTCATACATCAAGTTCCAGTTGGCCGTAGATGCTATCATGAACTGCACCGCATTATTTGATTTGTCTGAATAATCTGCTGGAATAGGAAACCGGCTGCGAAAAAACGACGTGCTCTGCGTCCTCTGGTTAACCACACAGTGGGCACCTAGGTGTGCCGTCAAACCCAAACCTGTACAGGTACCACCTGTACCCACCGTGTCCAAAAAAGAATTGGGTTACCTGGTAGTTTGTTTAGCCGTTTTTTCTGTCCAAACCATTTATAATGTCAGGAATAAGCCTGTAAGTTCACCTACCTTTATCGGTCGTTAACCATCTTTGTATTGAGCACATAGGAATTCCAATCTTTACTCTGTACATTTTTTTTCCAACGTCGCTATCGTAGTGTAAGTACCGACAAGTAAGTCCTTATCATATTTTCGATGTGCATCGGCACTACCGTTCTACAAACTGACCCTTTAATGTGCATCCAGTTGGCAGAATTAAATACGTTTTTAATACCCAGAGTAACGATTTTGCAGTACTATTTGTCCCTGTAGAGCAACCTTTCACCTTGGATTGCATACTTTGCTTGGCTGACCACTTTTTTATTCCGTCCATTGCCGAACGATCCTTAGAAAATCCCAACTGGTTCTCAGAGAGAGCGCCACTCTCGTTCACGCTATAAGTACCAGTGTTTTTTTTTTTTTTTTTTTTGTAATTGTAATGAAAAGGATACAATTTGAAATTAACTGAAATCAACATCAGCTTTTTTGTCTTTAAGCGCAACAAAAAAAAAATCATATAACAGTATGCAGAACAAACTTAGCAGACCGCATGGTCAGTCTGACTGCAGAAAGTGCTTTCAAAGTGTTGAGTAAACAGCACAAAAGCCATTTTTATTTTACAACAACAACCCCTCAATTTTGTTATTTTCCCTGTTGGTGTTGTTTCTATGCTTCATACATATGTATGCGTATAAAGCAAAATGGTAGAAATCTTATGTTCGGATGGGTATTTTTGGTGTTTGGTTGCTTTTGAAATTAGAGCAGTCCAGATTGCAACCATATCAGTAAAAACGGGCAAAAGATAAGGAAAGGTGTTAACAATTTAAAACCATGGCAAAGTAAGTGCGAAAGGGAAATCGACAAAGCAGCAACAACAATAATCGTTTACCATTTTAGCACTAATGGAAACTTGGCGCCTGAACAAAGCAACGTGGTGTCTAGAAAGTGGAGCAACGATGAATAAGTGCTGTGCTCGCCGAATTTTCAAAAATTACGTTTCCTAAACTGGAGACTTTGAATTGGCAGGCTACAATACAATCCGGGCAGTAGGTGTGCTTCAAACGGAATTGTGTGAATTGAAACTGTTGAAAAGTAAATACATACTTTGAAATCTGGCAACTCTCTACTACAGAATTGTATTCGATGTACAATTCTCATTTATATACTCACTATCTTCTACTTCTTCTTATTAAATCAGGTCACGCTATTACTTCAATTCGTGCGCACATGCTTGTTTCAATAGGCTATGGGCCTATGGCCGCGAAAATTATGATGTGTGGTAGGGCTAAGCTAAGTCTTATCTAATGATTAAAGGTTGCTGGATGTTGTGTGTTGGTGCGTCTGAGAAAGATTTGGATATCGATCAGCGCGCATTGACTGAGACTACCTTAAAGATTAAGAGCACCAACTACGCACATATTGCCAAAGCAGAAAAGTCAAAAGAGGCTTGGGATTCGTTGGTGTCTGCTTTTTCAGACAGAGGGTTGACACGGAAGGTTGAAATACTTAAAAACTTGGTACAGCTCAAGATGGAGCATTTTTTCTCCATACAGGAGTATGTAAAGGAACTGATAATGACAACGATAAAGGTCAACTACGCTGGACTAAAGAGAAGTGACTGCGTTGTTGTTACCAAACGAGTGTCAGGTGTTGGTGGTGCGGTTGTAAACTCAAAAACAAAGTTGACTGTGGACTCTTTTTTCAGAATTTGTTGCTGCAAAATGTTAAGTTTCACAACGGTACCAATAATGCCGCAAATGCCTTATATTAGGAAGGTACAAACAAAGCAAAATCAAAAGACTAAAAGAAACAGTTATTCGTTTTGCATGTGGGGGTAAAGGGCACATACAAAAAATTTATCCAAGTGTGAATAAAGAGAGAAATAATGAAGAAAAGAGTGAAATGAGCGCAATAGCTGCATCGAGCGCTTCACTTTTGGCGAGCACTTCTCTTTTTAGAAACTCTAACAAGCAAACATGCAAATTAGACACTATTTGGTACATTGATTCTGGGGCTAAAAAACACGACAAATGATCGTCGCATTTTAAAGAGAGAATATGTGATACACAACAAGGGCGTAATTTTGGCAAGCAAATAGAAAATGCATGTAGAATGTAAAGGCGACGTTGACGTTTTACCTAAAGTAAAACAACAACTAATTAAGGGTGACATCTGTGAAGTTGAATATGTGTCAAATGAATGTGCAAATTTGTTGTGTGTAATTGAAGAAGAGATAAAAAAAGTTGTGTTGGAATATGATGTGTGCAATATTGATGAAAATGGAAAAATAATTTACATTCAAGATGACTTGTATAGACTGAATTAAAATTCTTTGGAAATAAAAATAATCGAGCATTGGTGGCAGTAAGCAGATTTATCGTTGGATGGGCCACATTTGTGACGAGAATTTACAGTTGGTAAAAACACTGCAATAGTTACCTATAATACTGCAGACACAAATAAAAATAATTGCATTGATTGTCTACAAGGAAAGCAAACTCGAGTTGTGAGCACACATAGTGGAAGTCGTATTATTGGATTTGGTATATTCAGATGCTCTTGGGCCGCAAAAATCAAGTTTTTTAGTGCTTCATGCTAATTTTTATGGATAAGCATTCTCGCAAAACATTCTTGTGTCGAATTCAAGAAAAGTCGGGTGTGGTCGACTATTTGTTCAAGAAATTGGTAGGAAAACAAACTGAGCGCGAATTACGATTTCTGTGGTCTGACAATTGGAAGAAATTTTCAACATATTTTGCAAGAGGATTGCATGACTGCACCTTACGAGGGTCAATCAACAAGTACTTAGCCTCACCGCCCGATGGCGCTGCTATTACAAAAGAGTGTTACAATCGTGCAGTACATTCTTTTAGTAACCTATTGTAAAAGTTCCAGTCAATTCCCTTCATTAGTTTTGTTTTGATAGCCTTTGGAAGCGAGCATGTCGGTCAGTTCTACAAAAATGGAAAAGGTGCAATATCGTTCGGTGATTCTGAAAGTTGTGAAAAAACAAACAAGTGAGTTATGATGAACCCACTGAACAGAGCCATGAATGTGGAAATGAATGCACATGTATTGAAGAAAACATGGGAACTGACTGAATTGGAAAGGCTGCGATCAAGTCAAAATGGGTTAAACAAAACGTAATATCGGGGTGAAATTTTACGGCATAAGGCCAGACTTGTCGCAAAAGGGTTTTCTCAAAAGCAAGGTCTGATTATATTATTATATATTACAGCTCTACTAAAACGAATTGGTATGGAGGACTGCAATCCAGTGGAACCATGAATCAGAAGCTTACTTCTGGGTTGTGTCCAAAGGATGGCAAGGATATTGAAGAGACGCGAAAGGTTCCCTACATGGAGGCAATTGGTAGTTTGCTTTATACCGCTTGCGGTTAACTTGCTAAGCCGTTGCCAAAGGTATCACGTATTATGCCAAAAAATACGATTTTATCGGTTTTTGGCTTTGTCGTCAACAGAAGCGGATTTCATATCCATAGTCTGTACCTTACAGGAATGCATGCTAACTAAGAAATTCATTTGGACTTTCCAAATTCAGTTATAGTTAACTGTGACAATAAGAGTGTCGTACATATCGTAAACAACAACTCCTACTCACCCAGAATCAAACATGTTGACAAAAAGATGAAATTTATACGAGAGAAATTGCTATTGCTACTGTATTGAAGTATATACCACAAACGAAATAGTTGCAGATGGGCTCACTAAGACAGTTTCAGCTTATAAAATTAAATCGATTAACCTGAAATTAGGTTTAAACTAATTTGTTTGCCTGATATTCAATTAAAGTTGAATGTTGAAAAGTAATTTAAAATCTAGCAACTCTCTATTACAGAATTGTACTGTCTATACAATTCTCATTTTTATACACACTACCTTTTACTTCTTCTTATTAAATCACATCAGTCACTTTAATTTGTACGCACATGCTTGTTTCAATACAAACTGCAGAATAAACTACATGTTCCATGTATGAAAGGAAATATTGTCGTGCGGTTGAACGATTGTACAGTGCGATTCAACAAAGATTGTGTGGTAGTTAGCCAGCAAGTCGACAAAATATTGAAAGCCAATAATAAAGACTATTTGTTTAAATGCACAAACAATACATGCTTTGGTATAGCACATCGTAGAATTAGTGCATAACAGATTTGGCCATCTGAATAACGCGAGTTTGGCAAATCTTGGAAGAAAATCTATGGTCAATGGAATTGAGGGTGGGGACTTCTTAGAAAAATTGTAGTGCAACAGAGCCAAAGATCAATTTGAACTAATACACATAGATGTGTGCGGCCCGTTCGAAAAACGATCACTAGGAGGTTCGGCATATATTTTGACGATTATCGATGGCGAATTTCTACAAATTTCAAAAAAGCTAAAGTGTTTAAAAAATTCCTTGACTTCAAGGCCATTCGGAGCGATAATGGTCGTCAATATATATTTTTTTTTTTTTTTTTTTTTGTGTATTTACTGAATCTCCTATATAATACATAGGACTAACAATAAGGTTACAAATCTTATAAAACTAATACACATGTGTCCCTCCTACAATGAAGAGGAAGGAGTTCACTTGGCACTACGGGCCTCTAATTAATCAAAAGGGCAGCACGATCATTACGGATCAGTCGAGATGAGTTCCTTGTATGGACAAGGACTCTGGCTAGGGGATTAACATGCCGAACTAATTTATCCATGTAAATAGCTTTACGCTTGGAACATTCATCTTTGACAGGTGGACTTCCAGGTCCTTGTGAATGTCTTCATTCCTGATATACCATGGCGCTCCCGTGATTGTTCTAAGTATCTTGGATTGTGCTCTTTGTATAACTTCAATGTTACTCGCGCTCACGGTACCCCACAATTCAGAACCATAAGTCCAAAATGGTTTAATAACAGAGTTATACAGCATCACCTTGTTACTCAACTCTCAGTCCAGATTTAGAATTGATTAGCCAGTGAAGACTTTGAGCCCTTAGTTTCATATGTATCTTTTTAGATTCTATATGCTTCCGCCAGGTAAGCCGTCTGTCCAGGTGAACGCCAAGATAAGTTACCACTTGGGTTTGAGGAATTGTAACACCATTTAATGTTACTGGAGAACAAGTCCGTCGGTTCAATGTAAATGTAATATGCTTACATTTCCCCTCATTGACTTTAATCCTCCAGTTGGATAACCACTCCTGAAGGCTTTTAAGATGAGCATCCAAGCTTGCGGAAGCTTTAACTGGGCAACGGGAGCGACTGATTACGGCAGTATCATCAGCGAAAGTCGAAGTAACAATTTGACTACTTGTTGGAATGTCGGCAGTGAATAACATGTATAGAGTTGGTCCCAAGACACTACCTTGGGGAACTCCTGCTTTTATCTTAAATTCATTTGAAACGAAATTTTTCTGCCTTACTACAAACACTCGATTTGATATGTAGGATTGCAGGACTCTATGCATATTTTGGGGTAGTAAACAATTTATTTTGTAAATCAAACCCTCATGCCATACTCGATCAAACGCTTGTGCTACATCAAGGAATACTGCTGAGCAATATTCTCGCAGTTCAAAGGCAGTTCTATTTCCGAAGTTACTCTGTTGACTTGCTCAATCGTTCCATGTTTTGCTCTAAAACCAAATTGATGATCTGGGATTGAACTATTTGCTTGTAACTGGTGATTGAGTTTGGCTTTAAGGACCTTCTCAAATAGCTTAGAAAGGCATGGAAGCAGACTTATAGGCCTATATGAAGAAGGACATGTCTTATCCTTCCCGAGCTTTGGAACCATTATAATAACAGATTTCTTCCATTGCTTTGGAAAGTACCCAATTCGAAAGATAGCATTGAAAAGACATGTTAGAAAAACTATTGCTGCATTTGGAAGTTCAGTTATCATTTTTGGCACAATTCTATCATAACCAGCAGATTTTTTGGGTTTCAGTTGAGTCCTTATAATAGATACAATCTCACTAGCGCTTGTTTTTAATGGAGACATATTTACTGAATTTGTGATTGTCTGTTGAGGAAGCACAAATTTGTTAGTAGGTAGATTAGGTTGAAACACGTGCTCAAGATGGTTGGCAAATACATTAGCCTTCTCTTCATCAGACCGAGCCCACATTCCGTTTCTGTCTCTAATAGGTGAGTCCAGCTCCATAGGATTTTTAGCGATTTTTGCGCTTTCCAAAGTGAAGATCTAGTGTTTGTGGGTGATAGGTTAGAGATATAGCGCCTTTGTGCCTCGAGCTGGTCGCTTAAAAGAGCTTTGGCTAGTTTTTTTGTTGCATCTTTTAGCCTTTGTTTTGAAGAAGGAGATCTGTGCTGTTGCCATTCTCTTCTCAATCGTCGTTTAGAAGCAACCAGTTCTTCAATTTCCCTATTTGAGAACGATTTTCTATTGAACTTGTGAGCAACAATCCCAGGCGTTGATACCTCAGCTGCAGCTACCAATACGGAACTTAATTCATTAACAGAAGAAAAGAAAGAAGAAATTTTTAAAAACATCCGCAGATATAGCAAATCGTGGAGGACAATATACAGCAGATAACGTCAGATTACCATAACGCATTTGCAACCTGACAGAAGTAGCTTGTAAATAACTAGATGAGTACGACTCTAGGGTCTGGTGTTTAATACGCTTTCTTATAATAATGCATGTTCCACCATGAGCCTTTCCATCTGGATGGTTAGTTGTATAAACTATATAGCCTGGTATAAAGAAGTTGTTTTTGCTAGTCAAATGAGTCTCACAGACTAACAACACATCTACGTTGTTGTCCTCTAGATACTTCATCAGCTCTAGTTTGTGCTGTGAAACGCCATTTGCGTTCCAGTGAGTTATTTTTAAATGAGCCATTATGGGGAATTTAACTTATCCAAAATTTTCATTTGGATTTTCATCATCTCTTGAAAAGAGTTTTGCATCATTAATATTGATTGATTCAAGGTCTGCAATAAATTCACCAACATAGACTCACTAGAACTTAGTGGTTGCAACACTGGCTCATTACACGCATTTAGAGTTGGGGTAGTTTGTAAGACTGGCTTACTATGTTGAGACATTGGAGCCTTAGGCTTCACAATCTTTTTCTCAGTTTCTTGTTGAACGCCTAAGCGCAGGGCACCTGCATACGACACCTTTGAAGTTAAAGGAATATTAGGAGGTGGACATATAACCGTCGCTGATTCTGTACGATTAGCCTCACGGCTAAAATGGGCTGAATTTTTTTGTGACTGCAACCTGTTCTTCAACTCCTTATATACAGGACAACCTCTATAATTGGCTGTATGATTGCCACCACAGTTACTGCATTTTTTAAGGTCAGGATTATCGCGACTTAGTTTACAGGTTGCGGTTTCATGCAAGTCTCCACAAGCTACGCATACTGGACGAAGGGTGCAATAAGATTTCGTATGTCCAAATTCCTGACAATTTGTGCATTGCACTGGATTTACTCGTTTGTGAGGCTCCTCCACAGTTACCCTACGGTGAAGTAAACATTTAAGGTTGTAAATGGGATGCACTTCATTTTTCCTTAAGTGCTGCAACTTAGGAGCCAACTCAATTTTATACAATGGCTGAGGGATTTTGTTTTTATTGAACATATTAATAACGACTTTGACTTCAAACCCTTTTTCTTCCAGTGCAGTCTTAATGTCGCTACAATCCACAGAGGGTTCAATGCCCTTGATTACAACAACCAGCCCTTTACTACTTTTAAGTTGGTATGTATAGTAGTTTTTTTTAGACTCACTAAGGTACTTTGTTACAGATCTGTAGTTTGCTTCTGTATAAATTTGTACCTTGGTTTCTTTTATATTACCCTTGGTAATAGGGACAATATGAAAGTTATTCTTCCCAACAATTTTTTGAATAGCATCTACCAGTCTATTAGAGCTTTCTTCGCGAACATAAATTGGGGGAGGTTTCGCGGTTTTAGATTTAGCTGCGTTATTGTCATCTTTTTTAACAGGTTCATCTTTTTCAGCAAGTAGCTGGAACCTATTACTTTCTAAAATGGTTTTTTTAGCATTATTATTCTTTTGTGGGCTTAGTTTGCGTTTATTATGGAATTGTATGTAGCGGTCAATACCTGTCGCACTGCCGCTTTATTTTCATGAGTCCCGTTTTGCATGCGCAGATTTTGACTACCTGCTGGTGACACAGTTGTCTTTTTTATTGTTTTTGCTTGCATAGCAGAATTTTTTCTATTGCATGCCTGTTCTTGTTTTGTTTGTTCTTGTTTTGGGTTATTAATATTAAATGTTCCCGTGTTTGTTGTTGTTACCGAAACTACATGTGGTGACGCAATCGAAGCAGTAGCAGAGAACACTGTTGTTGTTCCTGAAACTGCACTAGCTGTTGAAGTAACGGCTGTGCTTTGTGTTGAGGTTGTTGTAGCGTTAAACACAGTAGCTTCTGGTTTTGAATGAACAGGTGGTTGAGGGGAAGGGCATTGGGCACTCCATGGGAGTGAGTGACTAGTGCTCACTGTACTAGCCAATAGAACAGGAGAGCAAGATCGTGCTCTTTCTACGGCCGGCTGAGCGGTTAAAAAGGAACCTTTGTTTTTGTTCCTGGTCTCATTGGCGACAAACGAGAAATACGCATTTCTCGACGTCATTATAGGTACTGTTCGTATTTGAAAAGAAGCAAATAAAATAAAAATTTATTATCTGCTATGTGAACGTCCAATCAAAAGGACAGCTCGACGCTACAGTATTGTAACGTTATTTTCTTTTCCTACTTTATGCTTAGTTGTTTTTTAGTTGTTTTTCGATATGATGCTAACCAATTTACTTTGTAATTTGATTTTTGAAATTAGTTCTCTGAAGCAGGCGCTGTGAAACACACGTCTGCTCGCTTCAGAGGGCAATCATCGAATCGTCAATATATGAATAAGCAATATAGTCCTCAAGAAAATGGTGTGGCGAAACGAGCGAACCGTACGTTAGTGGAGATGGCAAGAAGTTTGCTAGTGCATTCAAACATGCCAGAGTTTCATTGGGATGTGGCAGTGCAGACAGCATGCTATATTAGAAATCGATCTCCAACTGCAGCATAAACGAAACATTACATAAATGTAAGAAAAATTGGATGCAAAAACTTTCAATTCATACTTAATTAAAAACCAAACCTAAACACTAGAACTAAAATTCAAATTATGGCTCAATACTTTGTTATAGGAAAATGTCCTATTCTCAAAAGAATTCATTTCAGATATTTTGAAAAATACAACATAAATAAAGAAGTTGTCGACATATTAAACGGACATGGTGGACATGGTAAAATTTAACTTTGTTTATCACTGATGCTTTAAGTTATAGGAAACTAATTTTTAATGAATTTTCTATTTCATTATTTTTTTATATTTTTAATTTATTTTTTTTTTTTATTTTATATTTTGTAGTATGTATTCCACCGTCTGTCGACCATGAAGTCAAAGTCGTATTTGTTCTGTATTTACATATATATATACATATATATATATTTTTACTAAATAGTTTATACACGCAGTTTTAATTTTTTCTTTTTACCAAATAAAGAATATTATTATTATAGTATTACTTTGTTATATGGCTTTAGTACGCAAGTGTTATGTGATAATTAAATATATTGTAATACAGACCGATAAAAGTATACGTAACAGTAAGATAGAGATATGGAATAAGAAAGACAGTGTTACGAGGAGACGGAGAGAGAACAAATGTAGAGTAGATATAATACAACTTATTGTAGAAGGTTGCACAACGACTGATCCTTTATTCTTTTCACATTTACATTTTTACTTATTCTAATGCTCTTACTCTTTGATTTACTCTAATACTCTTACTCTCTAACTTATTCTAATACTCTTACAATACTACTACAATACATAACATACGAGTATACCTTCTGACAATAAGGTACCCGGAATTTGTCAATAAAACGCAAAGTTTTTAATTTTCATCAATATTTACTGGATCACCTTCAAAATAGGCTCCATTTGAAGCGATACACATATGCCAACGATTTTTCCAATCTTCAAAACATTTTTTATAGGCGCTCTCCGGTGTGGCTTCCAGCTCCTTCAGCGAATTTTGTTTGATGGAGTCTGTACAATATTTTTTTCCATTGTAAAATACAGAAGAAAAAAAAAAACCTAAAAAATATTTTACGCGCGGCAATTTATACGATAAATTCTGCGTACTTTAATTGTCAGAGGGTACTACTACATTATGGATAATAGACAAAGAAACAATAATACTTATTGCTAACAAGGTCAGAAGTGGGATTACCTACCCAATAATAAAATATTTTTTTATGCCATCTTATTATTATGAACATTGGTATAGAAAAAATAACAAATCGGCTAAGTGCGAGTCTGACTCTTACACGGAGGCCTCCATACCATCGTACAAAATTTAAAGAAACCAAAAAAAAAAACAACTTCTCGAAACGGCAGTTAAAATTTTACCTTAAAATTATTTGGTTTGCTTATGTATGATTCATTACTCTACTGACGAAAAAAAACACTTTCCCCTCAGATTCAAACCAAACGGCTCCACCAAAGCATTGCTTTGTAGGGAGGGAATTAAAACTGGATATATGTTTGTGTGTATGTTTGTCTGTTGCCTATGCATACAAAACTTACAAATTTATTTATTTATTTATTGTACAATAGAAAACTTAATTCTAAAATACAATATTAAAGCTGAAGCAACAAAGGCCTTGAGCTAAAAAAAATATATTTAAATTCAAGTAGCATTTTTGAACTATATCTTTGTTTTTGATTGTTATATTTTATTAAATCAATAATTCTTTCAGCGTAAAGAATATAGTCAAGCCAAACTGATCATTCAAATATAAAGAACAAAAAGGCAACTAAAAAAGCATGAATACGAAGGAAGACATCAAAAGCTAGATAAAGAAGTGAAAATAGAGCTGCAGAAAAAACCCGAACGAGAATATAAACTTGAAGGGGCGTAGAAAATATCGCCGGGACACCATAAAAGATATAAAATGAAGTTAAGAAATAAAATAAACGAGTTTTTTTTGAAGTTTTCTGCTCTATTTTATTTATTTTAATTTGAAATTGTATCCACAACGATTTATGGTAACTGAATAGTGGACTGTATGTGGAGCATTTATTTCAATGTTACTAAATATATTGTCTTCTGGAGTATAACCCGTTGTGTATGCAACCTGAGGTAGTTTTAAATGAAAACCAATATGGTCCAAATATTGTTTAACAAGTACAGGTACGGGATTATCATTACATGCGGTAAATCTTTGTTAACTCACTTCAATGGAGTGCCCAGTGCCTTTCCCCTCAACCAATTTTTTCTTCAAACCCAGAAGTAACTGTGTTTACAAATACAACAAACACAACACAAAGCACTGCTTTTCCTTCAACGGCTAGTGCAGTTTCAGAAACAACAACAGTGTTCTCAGCTACTGCTTCGATTGCGTCATCATATGCAGTTACTGTAACAACAAAAAACACGCAAACATTTAATCGCGACAAAAGCAACCCAATGCCCGAACAAGCAAGCAATCGTCGGAAACGGTTACGGCATCAACCAATAAAAAAATTCTTTATAAAAATAATTTCTTTTCTCACTAACAGGTAGTTAAAAACAGCGCATACAAAACGGGACCCTAGTGCAGACAGGCATTGACCGCTATATACACACACACAATAAGCGTAAACTAAGCCCGAAAATAAATTAATAATGCACAGAAAGTAATAGGTTCCAACTATTTGCTGAAAACGATGACCATACTAAAAACGATAACAAAAACTCATCAAAACTTAAACCCGCAAAACCTCCTCCAATACATGTTCGTAAAGAAAGCTCGAATAGGCTTGTAGATGATATTCAAAGAATAGTTGGCAACAATAACTTTCATTATGTTCCCATTACCAAGGGCAACATTACAGAAATCAAGGTCTAAATTTATACGGAAACAAACTACAGTTCTGTAACCAAGTACCTTAGGAGATTAAAAGAAACTATTATACTTACCTATCAGCTCAAAAATAGTAAAGGGCTGGTAGTTCAAAGTAAGAGCAATGAACCCTCTGTTGATTGTAGAGATATTAAGAGTGCACTGGAAGAAACAGGGTTTGAAGTCAAAGTAGTGATTAATCTGTTTAATAAAAATAAAATCCCACAGCCATTGTACAAAATTGAGTTGGCCCCAAAGTTGCAGCACTTAAAGAAAAATCTGCAGATATGTTTAAAAATTTCTTAGATAGCATTGGAACACGATTTTTGGCGGTCGGTAACTACAATGCTAAACACACTTATTGTGGTTCTCGTTTAGTAACTCCAAAAGGTCTCCGGGTAGGCCTACATACTGCCCGACAATATAAAATATATATTAGTTCTCACACAGAAATTGCACCAGCGATCAACTCTGAAAGTGATATCGTTATCGTATTGGTAGCTGCAGCTGAGGTATCAACGCCTCCGATTGTTGCTCACAAGTTCAGCGGCAAATCGTTCTCATATAGGGAACTTGAAGAACTGGTTGCTTCTAAACGACGATTGAGAAGAGGATAGCAACAGCACAGACTGCTAAACAAAGGCTAAAATCTGCAACAAAACAACTAGTCAAAGAACTTTTAAGCGACCAGCTCGAGGCACAAAGACGCTATGTTGATAACTTATCACCCACAAATACTAGATTTTCACTTTGGAATGCACAAAAATCGCTACATCCTCCTGTGGAACTGGATTCACCTATTAGAGACAGAAACGGAAGTTGGGCACGGTCTGATGGAGAGAAGGCTAATGTTTTTACCAACCATCTGGAGCACGTGTTCCAAGCTAATCTACCTACTAACAAATTTGTGCTTCCTCACCAGACAATTACAAATTCAGTAAATATATCTCCATTAAAAACAAGCTCTAGTGAAATTGATTTATATATTGAATGATAAGGACTCAACGGAAACCTAAAAAATCTGCTGAATATGATAGAGTCGTGCGAAAAATGATAACTGAACTTCCAAACGCAGCAATAGTACTTCTCTCGGGTCTTTTCAATGCTATCCCTCGAATTGGATACTTTCCAAAGCAATGGAAGAATTCGGTTATCATAATGGTTCCAAAGCTCGGGAAGGACATGTCCTTCTTCATACAGACCTATAAGTCTGCTTACATGCCTTTCTAAGCTATTTGAGAACGTTCTTGAAGCTAAACTCAATCACCATGTACAAACAAATAGTGCAACCCCAGATCATCAATTTGGTTTTCGAGCAAAACATGGAACGATTGAGCAAGTCAACAGAGTTATTTCGGAAATAAGAACTGCATTTGAACTGCGAGAATATTGCTCAGCAGTATTCCCTGATGTAGCACAAGCGTTTGATCGAGTATGGCATGAGGGTTTGATTAACAAAATTCAATTGTTTGCTACCCCAAAATATGCATAGAGTCCTGCAATCCTACATATCAAATCGTGTGTTTGTAGTAAGGCAGAAAAATTTCATTACAAATGAATTTTAGTCTAAAAGCAGGAGTTCCCCAAGGTAGTGTCTTGGGACCAACTCTGTACATGTTATTCACTGCCGACATTCCAACAACTAGTCAAACTGTTACTTTGACTTTTGCTGATGACACTGTCGTAATCAGCCGTTTGGATGCTCATCTTAAAAGCCTACAGAAATGGTTATCCAACTGGAGAATTAAAGTCAATGACGGGAAATGTAAGCACGTTACATTTACATTGAATCACGAACTTATTCTCCAGTAACGTTAAATGGTGTTACAATTCCTCAAACTGAAGTGGTAAATTATCTTGGCGTCTATCTGGACAGACGGCTCACCTGGCGGAAGCATATAGAAGCTAAAAAGATATATATGAAACTAAGGGCTCAAAGTCTCACTAGCTAATCAATTCTATATCTGGACTAGATTTAAGTACAAGGTGACGCTGTAACTCTGTTATTAAACCGATTTGGACCTATGGTTCTGAATTGTGGGGTGCCGCGAGCGCAAGTAGCATTGAAGTTACATAAAGAGAACAATCCAAGATACTTAGAGCACGGGTATATCAGGAATGAAGACATTCACAAAGATCTGAAAGTACCATCAGTAAAAGAATAATGTTCTAAGCGTTAAGCTATTTACATGGACAAACTAGTTCAACACGTGAATCCTCTAGCCAGAGTCCTTGCCCAAGCAAGGAACTCATCTCGTCTGATTCGTAACGATCTTGCAGCCCTTTTGCTTACTTAGTGGCTCGTAGTGCTTCATTTGGAAGGACACACGTGTATTAATTTTTAAGAGTTGCAACCTTACTTTTAATTCTATTTTTACATATACATACCTATATAGTAAATTCAATAAATACCATCAATATAACAAAAAAAATACTAAGAACTGGGTATCTTTAATTCAAATCATGCGTAAATTTTGGAATACCATTTGTGTACAAACAATTGGAACGTTGTGGCGGTCAATTTTGAGAATTTAAAATGAAAATTTTGCTCCCGTTTTAGGGTTCCGGACCCCAAGGGTACCAGAGGGAACTCTATTGCATAGACTTCATTTTCCGTCCGTCCGTCCGTCCGTCCTCGGGTCATAACTCATAAAATGCAATAGCTAGATAGTTAATTTTCACAGAATGTGTAGTTCTATCCGGGCATCAGAAACAAATACTAAAACTAAAATATTTTCAAAAACTTAAAGGGGTCCCCATACAAGCAACATTTTGGTTTGTATGGCAGCTATACGATCTAGTAATCCCATGATCTTGTAATTTATTATAGATGGTTGGTGGAACCTATATTGTCGAAATTTCAGTTTGATCGGACCACTAGGAAGGGTACCTCCCATACAAATTCCTATTAAAATTCTGGTTCTTTTTTGTTTTTTGTTCTATCGAACTGAAATTTAGACACTATGACTTTCTGACATAGGCGCAGTACATTCGTTGGAATCAGGCAAATCGGCACATTACGGGGAGTACCTTCCATACAAACCTCAATCTGGTACGGAACCCTTCGTGTATGAGTCTGGCCCATTTTTTATTCCTGCTACGTATTTTATTAAAAATTTAACCAAAATTTTACACTTAGGATTTTACTTAAAATTGTTTTGTACGAAAAATTTGATTGTTATATTTGCATTGAACTGAACTCTCTCTCTCTCTGTCGGTTTGTCTCTCAAACTAAATCTATCTTATTCTGTTTTTCAGAAGTTTTACTTTTATCACGTGTACCGTGCTATGGGCTCTATTTTTTTTTTTTTTTGCTTTACACATGTCTGATAGGTATTTAATTTAACACTGAACTACTTACAAAACAGCTTTTTTTTTTTGGCAAGCACAGCATGCAGTCGTACAAACGTTTCTGTGCTTGGCTTTACAAAAACTTAAAAAAAGGAGGTGTCATGGGACACCCGTGTAGAGCGCAGCTCCATTCAGAACAAACTTTTTAATTTCTATTTTTTTTTTAATTTTCTAAATAGAAGGAAAAAAGCACTCTGAAGTGATAAATTGAAAAGTTTCAGGAACGACTTACATAAAGATTCAGCACAGTACTTCAGTACAAAATTTGGTATTTTGTCAGGACCGGGTGAGTAAGTAGATTTCAAAGATTTTAAGTTGGTAAGAGGACACTCCTCACCAATTACAGGAGAAACAATGTGGTTACATTGGGAAATAGAATAAGGATAACGAATGTAAATAAATGGTTTAAAAGAATAAGTGGATTGAAAAAATTTTGATTCGGTTATATACGAGGAATAATAAATTTAAAGGTCTGTGTTGCTGACTAGGAAAAATAAAATTAGATGAAATTCTTCCCATAGTCTCTTCTTTTTTTTAAAAATAACTCTTTGTGTTCTGGAAGTCAGATAGGATGTAATCCAGCTAATTGGGGTGAAAACCAAAGATACTAAGTTTCTTGAGGAGTACAATTTGACAAACACTGTCAAACGCTTTACTAAAATCAGTGTATATGACATCCATTTAATGTTTTTGAGAAAAACTACCATGGACCAACGAAGTAAATTCTAATAATGTAGTCGAACGCTTTTTGGTGAAACCCAGCTGAGAAGAACTTAATAAAGGAAGAACGAAATTCTGCAACTGATCGGTAATAACGTGTTCAAACAACTTCGGAATAGCGCAGAGTTTACCAATTCCTCGGTAATTTGCTATATTAGCTTTACTGCCTTGTTTATGGAGTGGGATTATATAAGACTGCTTCCAAATATTAGGTAAGACAGAGGTATTCAGAGATATGTCAAACAATTTACAGACTGGACCGACAAACGTTAATGAAATTAGTGTAAGTGATTTAAAAAAAGTTTGAAAAAAGATTAGATATATCTCCATCACTACAACATTCAACACCATTTAATTTCATACCAGATGGGCTTATTAGTGTTAATAAAGTTATAAAATTTTTTAAGATCTCTTAAAATATCCTCCTTGACATGTGTCATGTACTTCTGATAGGAGAAATTATTAAGGTGTCGAAAGTTATAACGGGATATAGCGTACCTTTTAAATTTTTTAAATAATCAATTTATAAAATTTTTTAATTTAATTAAGTCGCGAGAAAACCAAGATGGCCTAAGTGGATTATATTTAAATATAATTTTCGGAACACATATATTGAAATACACCTATCCCCCGATTTACACGGTACTCGTTTTACACGTTTTCGCTCTTACACGGTTTTCCAAATAATTTTTTTTTTTTGTTTTTATCGCACTCTACTAAATGCTACTGTGTTTGAACACGTGCGTGTTATGTCCAAGTTCCATAACCTCACTTCGAACAACTATTCTTTTCTGTAGCAATGCTTCAGGAGATTATATTATGAAACCATTAGTGATTAACAAATCAAAAATTCCCCGTGCCTTTAGAGGAGTAAACATCAATAATCTTCCCGTTTATTGGAGGGCTAATAAGAAAGCGTGGGTTACTGCTGCAATGTTTACTGAATGGTTTCATGAATGTTTTATCCCAGATGCCAAAAAATATTTAGGTTCAAAGGGATTGCCTTTTAAAGTGCTTTTGTTAATTGACAATGCGCCGGGTCACCCACAAGATCTAGAATATGAGAACGTTGAAGTAAAATTTTTACCAAAAAATACAACTTCATTATTACAACCATTGGACCAAGGCATAATTTCTACTTTTTAAGCTTTGTACATAAAACGAGCCTTTACATATATTTTGGAACAAATGGAGAAAAATGAATCTTTAACAGTTATTAGTGCTTGGAATAATTTTACAATATTAGACTGTGTGAAGCATATCGCCTTATCATACACTGCGATTAAGCAAACAACGCTCAATAGCTGTTGGAAAAAATTGTGGCCAAATGTAGTCAAAAATGAACATTCCGTTTCAACGTTAAATGATGAATATTCGCAGATAGTACAGATGGCGCATTCATTGGGCGGAGAAGGTTTTGATGATTTTACTGATGATGATATCGCAGAGTTAATGGCTGATAAAGAACTAAGTGAGGATGATTTAGTTAACTTAGTTTGCGAAAGTGAGTCTGACAAATCTGATGAAGAGGAATTAGTACCAGTAACATTCACTGCTAAAGTCATCTGCGAAGGACTCGCATTGGGAAGAAAGCTGGGTAATCATTTTATAGAAAATGACACAAACGTAGAAAGGGCTTTACGATTCCAACGTGACATAAATCGCTGCTTGGCTCAATATGAAGAAGTTTACAAAGATCTTACAAAAAACTCGAAGCAATTGTTAATAACCGATTTTATTACCACCTCTCAGAATGTAAATATTTCTGCTTCAAACATCGAATCGGCACAAATAACTTCGAGTGATGAAAATGAATTCCAACCGGCGATTCCAAAAAAAGAATGAGAGTAATTTCCGATAGTGATGAAGGATAATAAAACACCTTTGGTTTTATTTTTTGTTCTTCTGTTACATGCATTGTAATTAAATAAAAAAAACAGTGTTTCCGTAATATTTTACATATTTTAACCATTCATTGCATTCTATTTTTATTTCTGTGTGCACCTAAAAATACTGAAAAAAATCACAACTGTTAAATAGCAAAATTATGTATTTTCTGCAAGCTTTTCGATTTACACGGTTTTGACTTGAAAATTTTTACTTTTCGATTTACACGTTTTTCCCAGGAACGTATCTACCGTGTAAATCGGGGGATAGGTGTACTTTTTTATAGTTTTATAAAGAAACTTTGCAGCTAGTTTGACATTATCACAAGAATATAAATAAGAAAAGTCAGTGTTTATTAGTAGAAAATTATACTTCAGGAAGTCAGTTCGTTTGAAGCTGAAAACTCGTCTTGATGTAGGTAGGATTAGAACGATGTCCAAACCCAATCAGAATGATGTGTAATCCCATTATAAGCATCCTCTGGAGTGGAAAGAGGATTACTTCGGAACAAGGAAACATCATTTAAGTTGTCAGTAAAGACCAAGTCTAAAATTCTATCAATGCTATTAGCTATGTCATTAACTTGCTGAAGGGAAAGATCAAGCAATGAGTCAACAAACTCAGAGCTTACTGATGAAATTACAGAGTTACAATTATCAGAGGCCATCCAAGAAATATTTGGAAGTTTAAAATCCCCCATGGTTAAGATATTGTCAGAATCTTTGACGAAACAAAAAACTTTCTTAATAGCTGTCAAGTGTAACAAGTTCAAGTTTGATCGTCGGTGAGTAAGGACGTGTTAATAAACTTGCGCTATCGATTCTTTTTGAAAAAATAAATAAATAAAAAATAAAACAAGCATTACAACAAAAACAAAAATATACAATAACAACG
>JBAMAW010000074.1:0-124802 GCA_037043295.1 Amiota minor
TTTGAAGCAGATTGTTTTACATTGGATCTCGAAAGAAACTTAAACAGTGCCAAATTATCCAAAACACTTTTCCGAAGCAATGATTCCCACTTGGGCTTACTAACCCGGAAAATAGCTAAATCTAAAAAACAACCTAAGGTGCTTTCTACTATTCATAGAAAAATTTATACCTGCAACACCATAAATGTACCAGCCCTTCCTGATGAATTCAGAAGACTGGACGTGATAAAATTTTTAAGATTTCGCCTAGGTCATACCAAACTATCCCATTGACACTTGTTCATCCCATCACCACCGAACCCTTTTTGTTCCTGTATTGAAAGTTCAACTCTCAATCATATTCTAGTTGAATGCCCAAAAACCCAACCAATACGTAGTTTATATTTCTCAAACACAGATCCCCTTTCCATCCTTTCCAACCCTACGTCACATAATATTAAACTCACTTTACAATTCTTAAAAACATCTAACTTATACAATCTAATCTCAGTCACCCATTGTATTCTTTTTTTTTTTGGTTGTTATTTCTAATCTTTATATACCAAACACTATTATATTATATCCTAAGTATAAATAGTTTAATTGTATTAATTTTGTATATTATAAATAATTAATTAATAATATTGTATTATACAAATAGCTTTCCGAGCTGAAGGCCTTTGTCGCTATTGCTCGTAGTATATCTAAGTTATAATTTTTAATTATAATCTTAGTTTTATAATAAATAAATAAATATTAGTTCTCACATAGAAATTGCACCTGCGATCAACTCTGAAAGTGATATCGCCAAATCTGTTAATGAGTTCTATTGGTAGCTGCAGCTGAGGTATCAACGCTTGCGATTGTTGCTCACAAGTTCAGCAGAAAATCTTTCTCAAATAGGGAAATTGAAGAACTGGTTGCTTTTAAACGACGATAAATAAAGACTAAAAACTGCAACAAAAAAACTATTCAAAGCTCTTTTAAGCGACCAGCTCGAGGCACATATCTATAACCTATCACCCACTAACACTAGATTTTTCACTTTGGAATGCACAAAAATCGCTAAAAACTCCTGTGGAACTGGATTCACCTATTACAGCAAAACCAGAAGTTGGGCAGGGTCTGACGAAAAGAAGGATAACGTATTTGCCAACCATCTGGAGCACGTGTTCCAACCTAATCTACCTACAAAAAAATTTTGCGCTTCCTCACAAGACAATCACAATTCAGTATATATGTAGAATTGAATCAATTATAAGGTCTCAACTGCAACCAAAAAATCTGCTGGTTATGGTGGTATCGTGCCAAAAATGATAACTGAACATCCAAACGCAGCAATAGTATTTCTCTCGTGTCTTTTCAATGCTATCCTTCGAATTGGATTCTTTCCAAAGCAATGGAAGAAATCGGTTTTGATAAAGGTTCCAAAGCTCGGGAAGGATAGGACATGTCCTTCTTCATATAGACCTATAAGTCTGCTTCCATGTCTTTTTAAACTGTTTGAGAAGGTTCTTAAAGCCAAACTCAATCACCATTTACAAGCAAATAGTTGAATCCCAGATCATCAATTTGGTTTTCGAGCAAAACATGGAACGATTGAGCAAGTCAACAGAGTTACTTCGGAAATAAGAACTTCCTTGATGTAGCACAAGCGTTTGATGGAGAATGGCATGAGGGTTTGATTTACAAAATTAAATGTTTGCTACCCCAAAATTAAATTCAATAAACACTATCAATATAAAAAACAAAAAATCTTTTTAGCGAGGTGTAAGACAGTTCGAAAACGTTATGTTAATCAAATGTGTTGATTTAGTCGAAAGACTTTGATGCGGGATACACATTGCACATTGGCTTGTTCGTCTGCAGCGTAGACAATGAATGTTTATGCATGTATAAGAAAGAGATAAAAAATACTTTACTGATGTGTGTTTTTACGAAGAGCATACGAACAAGTGGCCAAATGACCGAGCGTGCGTCTGTTGTGAAAGGTAGTGCGCGGGTCAATCACTAAGCGTCGTACGTAAAACCAAAGCCTTTACTTGTGTTATTAATGCTTTGTTGGTGTTGTTGTTACTGCTGTTTGGTTTTGTGTACAAGGTAACAACAATAACCAAAGACTATGACTTTGCTTGTGTCGTTGTTGTTGTTAATGTTGTTGTTTGGTTTAGTGCACAATATAACAACAACAACCAAAGACTATGACTTTGCTTGTGTAGTTACCGCTATGTTGCTGTTTTGTTTTTGTTTTGTTTTTTTAATTATATTGGTAGAAAAGCATCGAAATTCTAGCCGAGTGTGGGACGTGAACCCACTAAAAACTACCGCACCATGTATACCGTGACAACAGTACCATTAACGAACCTGATCAGAAAAGGAAGAAGCAATCAATTATGGTATGTCATTTCTGTGGAAATCAAGGACATAAGTTGCCAGACTGCAGAATGAAAATGCGACAAAATGGTGAGACGAAATCAAAGCGGAATAAGTCGAAAGGGACCTGCAATCGCTGTGGGCAGCTTGGGAATTTTTCAAACCAGTGCCAAAGTAAAGTGACTGTGGACAACAAAGAATTGAAAGAGCAAGCGATTCGGGAGAAAATTTGTAAATCAGTGCTTAAGGCCAGATCCAAATGGAAGTATGCCACAACGAGGTAAGACCTTTCCAGTTTGTTTTGACTCTGGACCCGAATGTTTGCTTATCAATGGTATCGGTAATGCAGACATATATAGTACATTGCAAATTTTAAGTGGTGTTGTCATTAATGAAAATGTCATAGAAATCTTGTTCCACGTAGTGCAATATAAATGCATAAAGAAGTATATTGTATATGTATATGTATGTATATTTGTTTTAATGTCGTCCGAAAAGTTCAAAATTATGATGTCAAAGAATGTTAATATGTGTTTTGAGCCTCGGTGTAAAAATGACTTAAGTCAACTTGATTCAGAATTGGTCGGTAATGACAAAGAAAAAAAAAATACTCTGCAGCGTTTATTAAAGGGATCCCGTATACAGGAGTTAGCAGAGGAAAATGGTTATTCGGTTCGTTGACCCAAGTTCAGCTGGAATGAAGAGTTATCCGTCAGTTTGGACGATGTGTTTGTTCTCCGTCTAAGTAAGACTATGAGTTCAGTTGGAACGAAGAGTTATCCATCAGTTAGGATGATGTGTTATCCGTCTAAGTAAGACGATGAGATGGAATAAGTAATTAGCCGCTAAGCTTACCGAGGCTATTTAAAGTATGACTGTTTACGTATACAGGTGGAAGGCTTATGTGTGATAGATGTGAATGAAGTTATAAATTTTGTTATCAACTGATATTGTTGTCAGTTAATTTCAAATTATAAATCTTCTGTTAACACTTTAAAAAAACACGTAGCAGGAATGAAAAAGGGAATTGTAAGAACTATCGAATTTGCACTCACTGAAAATTGTTCTAACCATGAATTTTCCCTAAATTTTACGTTTGAAATTATCACAAAGTTCGCGACATGACCCATGTCTGTGAAAACAAAACAAAGACCGCTCTCTTCCAGTAAGCGAAACAACAATATAAAAGTAATGTAAAAATGTTTTTGAAGCAAGCTACATTTTCAGCAGCATGAAAAGGGCATAACTCTATACAAAAAACTGTATAAGCGACGTGTTCATCTTATGCCCTTGTCCCAGAAAATCATAAGCAGCTTCAATATGCAAGCAGCTCAAAAATGAACACCAACAACTGGGGAAAAAAGGAATTATAGGGGTTGTTTTTGTGAAACAAAGATAACTTCTGAACTGCTTCCTCAGTGGAGGTCACTTTGGAAGTACTTTCGGCACTAACACTGACCATGCGGTCTGTTGAAAGGACCGCCAGTGCTGCCAAGGGTTCGCAATTGAAGCCTGTCTTCTTCTTTCTTTTTTGTTGAGCATACACAAAACAGCAGATGTTGATATCAGTGAATTTCAAATAATAAACTTTTAGTTAACATTTTTATAAAACACTTAACAAAAATGAGAGAGGGAGTTCTAAGAACTATTGTATTTGCACATACTGCAAATTACTTTAAATGATGTATTTTCCACAAATTCTATGTTTGAAATTGGCACCACGTCCGCGCAATGATCATGTCTGTATAATCAAAAAAACAAAGACAGAGGTAATCGAAACAGTAATATAAAAGCAGTGTGAAAATCATTTTGAAGCAAGCTACTTTATTAGCACTGTTAAAAGGGCATAGCTCTATACAAAAGAATGTATACGCGATGTGTTATTCTTATCCCTTGTCACAGTAGACCATAAGCAGCTTCAATATGCAAGCAGCTCCAAAATGAACAAAAACAACAAGGAAAATAATGAAAAGTAGGGGTTGCTTTCGTGAAACAAATATTAATTTTGAGCTGCTTCCTCGTTGGAAATAACTTTGGAAGTACTTTCTGCACTCAGACTGACCATGCTACCTGTTGAAAGTACTGCCGGGGTCGCTAAGGATTCGGAATTGATGCCTTCTTTTTTTTCAAAAAATATATGTGACAAAAAGAAAATGTGATGATGCTTCAGAGACGTAGTGGGGAGATGCACAAAACCATGCGCATTGTTTTGTGCGTGCTTGTCTGCAGCGTAGAGAATGAATGTTTATGCAAGAGTAAGAGAGAAATAAAAAATGCTTTTCTGATGTGTGTTTTTACGAAGAGCGTACGAACAAGTGGCCGAAGACCGAGCGAGCGTCTGTAGAGTTGATGATGCATTGTTGGTGTTGTTGTTGCTGCTGTTGGTTTTGATAGAAAATGCATTACCGATGTGTGTTTTTACGAAGAGCGTACGAACAAGTGGCCGAAAGACCGAGCCTGAGTCTGTTCAGAAGGAAAGTGCGCGAGTCGGTCACTAATCGTCGTACGTAAAACCAAAGCCTTTACTTGTATTATTGATGCTTTGTTGGTGTTGTTGTTACTGCTATTTGGTTTTGTGTTTAAGATAACAACAATAACCAAAGACTATGACTTTGCTTGTGTCGTTACCGCTGTGTTACTGTTTTTTTTTTTTTTTTGTTGTAAATATCGGTAGAAAAACATTGAAAGCCTAGCCGAGTGTGGGATTTGAACACACTTAAAACTACCGCACCATGTTCTATTGTTCTCCCGGAACTACCTTTAAATACTTCGTCGAGAGGAAAGGAGGAGCATATTTGTTCAATAGTCGATCTGTCTCACGTAAATGGGTCGCCTATTATTCCTGGCTTGTTCGTGGGTTGCAACTACACGTCAATAATCTATGAACTATGATCCCCTGTCCGATTGTGCAGCTGAATGACTATCTTGTGCTCGTAATCGTCCAGCTGCTCTGCTGCGCTCTGCTACGTGGACGGTAGACATAATTTTCATTTTAGCAGTTTTCACCACTACCCTAGTGATTGGCACTTTTGTGGCACCGGATTATCTACTGTAAACGGTTCACCAAAACACTCCCCCACCTACTTACTTAAACTTAACTGCCTTTTGATGTACCAGGCAGCGGGCACTGCCGGCTGCATGGTTCCATAAAGCACATTTTGGGTCATTTTTGCATTGTGCTACGCGATGCTCTTCTTGTCCACACCTCCTACAAAGGTTACTGTGGTCCACATCTTCTTTTCAGTTTTGGGCTCTATGGATGTAGCCCCAGCACTTATAGCATCTTATTGGCTCTGTGCAAACCCGTACTCTGCAGGATACCCAACCAATACGAGCTCGCGGGAAGCTCCCCACTTTGTTGGCATCCGCCACAGGCTGCACAGTGTAAGCTGTATGGATGCCCAGGCGTACCGTTCTAGTATTCCGAACCAATGACTCCTCTGGATGACGTCTTTCACACTGTGAGTGTAGGGCGTCACAAACTTCTTTAGCGGTTGTGATCTCATCCAGATCCCTTAGCTGAATCGTCACCGTGTGCGTTTTTGCCAAGATTTTGGCCGCATTGCCTAGCGTTTTCTCCACCGCCGTTTGGAACTCTGACGCATTTTGATCTGGCACCCGTTTGAGCTCTAGCAGTAACTCATTCTTAACGGTGCATCAAGCAGCCTTGACATTTTCACCTAGGCTCTTAAGTGCTGGCTCACTGCAGATCTTCCTCAAGATATTAGCGTAAGACGAATTCGCGTTTGCCAAGATGATGAGAGCATCCGGCCACGATTTGATGCCCTTATACCGTTTTTTCCGGCCAAGAACTTTGGTCCACTTCTGTACTTGGGGCAACTTATGACCACCCTTATCCCGACTTCTGGCTTTCTTCGGGATTCTGCTTGTAATTGGGGTTGGCTTTGGAGTTATTGCCGTCTTACGGAACGCTCCATGCACCAAGAGAGAATTTTGGGCCTCTTCAACTCGGTCATTAGGGACAGTAAGAGAAGGGTGTATCTTTGTAGATGGAGTCTCAAAGTTACCTTCGGGTGGCATTTTACTTTTCCCGGCTGGTCGCAGCCAAGGGGAAGTCTGGGAGTAGTAATTTTTGTTATTAACCTCCTTTGCTTTCTCGTCCGTTTGTTCTATGGCAGAGAGCTCATAACCAGCATTTATGCCCTCTACCGTATCCCTTTTAAGCTGATTTATGGACCGCCTTGGCTTGCTGTCAGTACCCTTTCCTCCAGCATACCGGTTAAGCCCCATATCTTCTCCACCAGCAGATGAAAGTGGGTGAGGCCGGTTGATCCTTTCTCAGAGTTTGTGGCATAAAATGGGCTCACCGTCATTTCATCGCCTAATCTTGTTGGTGATCGTAGGATATTCCTGGGCCTGAAAGGATCGCCCACTTCCCCGGTTCTTCTTGTAGCTTTGTCCGCTGCAACGACCAAGATTCCCATCGCTGCAGTAGTTACGGTGGCCAAGTGCACCTCCTTAGCATTGCGGTTGCTTGATGACGACAACCCGGGGCCCGCTTGCGCACCCTCCAAAGCCGCCGGTACTGGGGATCCGACTCCCTGCACCGTAAACAACCTTCCTTATTCATAGTAGTTTTATTTCTGGGGCCTTCCCACATCGTTTTTGCCAAGATTCTAACACTGCCGACTTGTCAGGTTCAGACGCCGTCCAAGAAGCCGCCCAATCTGGGAACAGACGCTCTTGGATTTGACTAAATATGCTAAATATAATTAAAGGGCGGTTTTCACCCACCCTCAAAAAAATTTAACAAGAATATGTAATCCTTTAAGCCACCTTCCATTTTCGTCGCGCATTGGTCGGGGTCAGCTTATTCAATATTCGCTGCTAACCTACAAATCCGCCACCTGTGACCCCCACTCTAGCTTGAGCAATGCCGAGTGCAACATCACTGGCTGTGTTTAACTGTGAGAGAGATCAGAAATGGAGTCATCGTTTTTGCATTCAAACCATTTGTTCTTGGGTATGCCAAAATTGGTAATAAGAAGAAGAGCTTTCTGTTTAGCTTTCACGCCGTTCAGTCAGCGATTTTGTGCACTACTTAAAAATCGGCATTATTAACATTAATGCATTACTTGCATTCATTTTTAATTATACGAGAAGTTTTGAATCATGATACTGGTAGCAATATAATTTTTTTTTAACAGCTCACGCGGATTGTGGATTAACTTATATCCAAACAGCAATCATTCGTAAATTAATTTCATTAAATCTTTGTTGTATACCCATAGCTTTCAGCGGTATCGCTTTTACTCTTTTGATCGATGCGAGGACCTTACACAATGTGTTCAAATTACTAATTCCATTATTAGAAAATTAAGTTTCAAATATCAGTCCTAACGGTAGTCAAGGTAGATTCCTCAATTCTGCGTCCATGATTATAATCGACGAAATTTTAATGTGTCATCTTTATGCTATGAACTTAATTGAGAGATTGCTGAGAGACCTGAGTTCGGAGGTGAATAGTGACAAATTATTTGGGGGGAGACAATTTTGTGATGCAGTGGTTTTAGATAAATCCTGCAAGTTGTTGCTCATTTTTCACATGTAACCCTCATAGAAAATTGAATTACATCATGGTCTGAATATCGAAACTTTTATCATGTCACTTTAACTCAAAATATTAGGGTCCTTCCTCATGAAATTCAATTTGTTCAGTTGCTTTTATCACTTGGTAACGGTGAAATGGAAGCTTTTCCCCAGTTCGGTTCGGATATCGTTGAAATGCCGAATAATTTAATTTGTGAACCTGTAAACACCATTAATGATATATTTGGAAATAATCCGGAAATGCGCGTAAAACGAATACACCGAAATTCAATAGATTGCGAGGTGTTAACAGGTGTAGCGCGTCTTATTCGAATTTTAATTCTTTGCATTCATTTGACTTATTCGGGAACTCTTTTACTGTTCAAATTTCAAAAAACTTAATTTCACCTCTTTCCAGCTTTTGCGATGACTATGAATAAATCAACGTTTCAAAAAGTTGGAATTTTGTTGTTTAATCATGGACAATTGTATGTTTCCGCCAGTAGAGTTCGATCATTCAATGGATTGCGATTTCATATTTCTGAGACATCAGATCACGGCCATTTATCACGTGATAGTAGAGTTTTCACAAAGAACATTGTTTACAGAGAAGTTATTAGCTCTTAATAAACAAATGTTCTTTCTTTTCTAGAATGTGTCGGCCGCGGGTGCCTCTAATATCATCATAATATGAAATATACAAATTAATATTAATACTCGTAAAAAATTTATGAACTATGAAATATACAAATTAATAGTACTAGTTAGCTTATTTGTTCTTCGCCCTGTTGTCTTCAACATTGGTGCGCAGCATATCTTTCATAACTTTTATTGCCGATCCTAATTCTTGTATGGAAGCAGTCCGTTTTTGCCATCATTTTTTCCCACCGCTCATCGACGTCACGAGTTATGCGTTTCCGTGATGGAGTATGAACAGAAGATTCAGCCCAACTGTCAAGTGGCGAGACGGAATTTGACAATTGCTCTGCCGGGGGCGTAAAATCTGTGAACACTTTCATATATTATTTTATTTCCACTGAACTTAGTGCCCATACCATGCTGTCTTCCACAATCGCCTCCAAGTGATAACTTTTACAACCGCTAAGGATTCTTTTCACATGGGTGTAGTGTTCTCACCTGGACTCGGCTCCACCGTATGGCCCTCTTCTATCTTTCTCGATGAATTTGAATTTAATAATATTATTGTTATTTCATAAATAAACTTTTAATAGTTACCGATAATTGCTTATTTTTTTTTTTTTTTGCTTCAAAGCACTCATTTTGGTCACTAAATCCTCCACCATTCGTTGGTATACATTGGTATTTAATCATTCCATTGCTGGCATTCGATCAGTGAAGACGTGTTTCTTTTTTCCGCTCCCAAGTTCAGCGTGTGAAAAAATTCATTTTACTTATTTCTATTGATTGGAATTTCTTGTTGTTTTAATTTTTAATTCCCTTTTCTATGCGAATCATTGCATTAGTTAAGTAAAATTTAAAACATACAAATAAATCAATAGAAGCCTATAACAAAATCCCTAAGATGAGCTTTGCTCATCAAAAAAAGAGTTCAACAACAAAGACGACAAGAAATGCATATTTCTCGTTTGTCTCTTCCTGTCCCAAAAACAAAAATGAATCCTCATTTTTATCCACCAAGTCGCCTGAGCGCAGGGCAAGTTCTTGTTCTCCTGCTCTTTGCTCTGACAGCGCGAACACCAGGTGCTCCTTACCATGGAGCACCCAGTGCCCTTCCCCACAAACGCCCCTGCACACTACCCAAGCTGCAACTGTATCAGCAACTACAACAACTACAATACAAAGCACTGCTTGTACATTAACAGCTTCAATAGTAGCATCAACAACAACAGTTTTCTCAACAACTGCTTCGATCGCGTCATCGTATGCAGTTACCGCAACAACAACTAATACCAAAACTCATATCCACAACAACAACAATGATTCGATCGCCTCTTTGCTCAACGCTGCGACAGTTACAATACCAACAATTAACACAGAAGTACAAAACTCAAATAATAAAACTGGATCTGAACAGTTAGCTTCAAATAAAAGAAACAGAAAAACGCATCTCAACTGAGAATCCGACCATAGACAGTAATTCCTCCCATCAAAACAACAATAATATTATGCCAAATGACGATTCAGCTGAACTTAAAATCATGATGAAGCAATTGATTCAACAGGTGACTAACATGATGAATATAATCACCATCCTGATAACCAAACTTGACAAACAAAATGGACAATAAATTAAGAATTATTGCGTGGAATGCCAATGGTTTGCACAAACATATCCTTGAACTCCAACTATTTCTAAATGACAATATGATTGACGTAGCTCTAATCTCTGAAACCCATTGCACAAGTAATCACTACTTGAGCATTCCCGGATATAAAATATATAAAACAAATCACCCGGATGGTTCAGGACATGGTGGCACGGCTATCATTGTTAAAAACAATACTAGACACGTTGAACTAGAAAATTATCAACACGCTCACATTCAGTCGACCAAATTGCTATTAGAAGACAAATATGGACCTTTCACAATAGCAGCGATTTATTGCCCACCTAGACACTCAATCTCAACAGCTCAATTTAAGGACTACTTTAAAGAGCTTGGTCCAAGGTTCTTCGTAGCAGGTGATTACAACGCGAAACATGTAAACTGGGGTTCAAGGCTGACAAACACCAAAGGGAAAAACTTGCTAAGTGCAATTCAAACGATTGGGGGGATGCACTTGAGTACAGGTGAACCCACATATTGGCCAACAGATCGGACTAAAATACCGGATTTAATAGACTTCTGTGTATTAAAAAACATGAATATAACACATTTCAAAATTGATTCCCGACTTGAACTTTCTTCCGATCATTCACCAATACAAGTTGAATATAGTTGCGCAATAAAAAAAGATCAACCCGCGTGCAAAATGTATAATTTCAGAACTGACTGGGAGACGTACAGAGAATTTATTGACAATAGCCTCACAATAAATGTACCTCTTAAAGAACCTGACGATATTGAAAAGTCAGTGATATACTTGAATGATATTATAAACGAAGCAGCTAATAGAGCAACGCCTGATCTTAATCCAAAAGAGGACAACTATATTTTCCCCCGCTCAATAAAAAATCAAGTCGCGAACAAAAACAAACTGCGTAAGATCTGGCAAAGGACGAGAGATCCAAATGACAAAGCAAAACTTAACAAAGGAATCAAAGATTTGAAAATCAGTCTAAGGAATTTTAAAAATGAACAATTTGTAAATTATACAAAAACATTATCGCCGACATCTGACACTAACTACTCATTATGGAAGGCTGCTAAGCACTTCACAAATCGCACCTTCCACCAGCCGCCACTTTTGAAATCGGATGGTACTTGGGCTAGAACCAATTATGACAAAGCTTCACTACTGGCTGACTATTATGAAAGGGCTTTTACTACCAATCAATCTAATAGTAACACCAATTTGTACAACAGGACTCCATCTCCACAATACTGTACAAAAATGATTTCAAGCAATGAAATTAGGCACTGTATTGAAAAGCGCACTAGTCAGAGAAAAACGCCTGGTTATGACCAAATAACTGGAAAGTTACTCAAAGAGCTCCCTGCGAAGGCAATCGTATTTATTAGGAATTTGTTCAATGCGATATTAAGACTAAAGCACTACCCATCTTTATGGAAGGTTGCTGAAATAATAGCCATACCCAAACTGGGCAAGATCCAACCAAGGCGTCCTCGTATAGGCCAATCAGCCTATTGCCCTTACTTTCTTTCTAAAGTATTTGAACGTCTCCTACTTGACCGAATACAACCAATACTAGACGTGAACAGAATTATACCTGACCACCAATTCGGGTTTAGACAAAGTCACTCCACAATTCAGCAAGTCCACAGAGTAACTCACAAAATTTTAAAGGACCTTGATGAAAAAAAGTTCTGTGTTGGTGTTTTTCTGGACATAGAAAAGGCCTTCGACAAAGTCTGGCACGACGGCCTACTGAGTAAAATTAGGACCGTATTTCCAACTGATCTATTTGAAATCATTAAAAGCTACCTTGACTCTCGCTATTTCTACGTTAAATGTAAGGATGAATCTTCTACGCTAAGACAGATAAGAGCAGGAGTCCCTCAAGGAAGCGTGCTTGGTCCTATGTTGTATACTTTATACACATCAGACATCCCAACTCCAGGAGATAGCTCGGCAATGGTGGCTACCTTCGCTGACGATACAGTACTAATGTACTCCCATAAAAATTTAGTTGTAGCAACAACTTAAACTGCAGAATATTCTTGACAAAGCTTGCAATTGGTTTGATAAATGGAAAATAAAAGTGAATGAACTAAAAACGACGCACGTGATATACACAACACGGACAGCTTATCAGCCAAGACAATTAAAAATAAAAGGTACTGACATTCCATTAAGTAATGTGGCAAAGTACCTGGGCATGCATATTGATAGTAAACTGACGTGGAAACATCATATCCAAAAAAAGAGAGATCAGCTCATATTAAAATTTAAGCAGCTATACCCGCTCCTTAACAGTAGATCTAAGTTAACAACCAATGGGAAATTGGTTATATACAATAGTGTAATTAAGCCTATATGGACGTACGGCATGCAATTATGGGGTACAGCCAAGAAAACTAACATTAACATCATTCAGCGTCAACAATCAAAAATACTTCGATCAATAGTTAATGCGAACTGGTTTATCACTAACTATGAAATTCACAAAGACCTCGGCGTAAATATGATTCAGGAAGAAATCATTATTAATGCTAGCAGGAGGTACCACAAAACATTAGAGCGACACACCAATCTAGAAATAACAGACCTTCCATCTCACGAATTGTCTAGACGTAGACGCTTAAAACGAAGCAGACCAGTCGATCTGACCTAACTTAGGTTACGGGTGGCGCTGAGAGGCATCTTGCGGTTGGCCTGCCGCAAGTAGCTCTCAAAAATGAGGCCTAAGACACCCAGTATCATTATTCAAGAGACAATTCGAAAATGTTCGATATTTTCCACTGCCTTTTCCCCTCTTATTGTTAAAAGTGTACTTAGTGTTTTCTTTTATATTTAAGATATAAGATGTAGGAAAACAATAGTACATATCCAATCGGGAACAACAACAAAAAAAAAAAAAATTAATTTTGACTTCACTTTACCGACTCAAAACTATTTTGTTTCAAAGGTTCCAATATTAAGGAAAAAGTTTCCCAAATTATTTTACTTCAATTTGGATGCGATCTGCAACTTAACAAACCAATTGTAGTCACGGATAGAGGATCCAACATGCTAGCAACGTTTTCAAAAGACCTTCACATCAACTTCTTCGACCATTTGCTCAACAATAGCATTGAAAAGGCCATCCATCAAATCTGTGCAGTAAATTAGTAACGAAATTCGTAATGAAATGCAGCAGACTTGTTAAATATTTAAAGTAGTCTGGTGAAAACAGCAAATTGTCTATCAGCTTGAAAAGTCATTGCCCTACACGATGGAATACAGTGTATTGTGTATTAAAATCTATTGAAGACAATTCGGCTGAAATCATGAACATACGTACGGAAAAAAATGGAAATGCTAGAATAGATGACATAAATTTCAACCAAGTAGGTTCACTGGTTTTGTTTTTTATCAATGAATATTCAAGACTACTGCATTTAAATTTTTTTTTAAATAAATAGTTTCATCCAATTTAAATGTAATGTTGTGTCATTAAGATAATCAAGAAGAAAACAACCCCCAAATTTTGAGTAAATCGAATAACTTCACTACTGACTCAGTGAAACGAAATGTAACACCCATTTCGCTCCGCTTTGACTAATGAGACACATACACAATGCTGAGTCAAGAACTCAGTCACTCATGACTCACGGCTTTGGTCACTCAAATTTTTGAATGACTACAATACTACTCTGAGTAATGACTAATTTGAGTAGAGTCAAGCAGCTGTTTAATACATATTCACAGTATGCAGTATGTTTCACTGGTCCAAAACTAATTCTGGACTAGTTATATTGCTATCCCCCTTGTTCAAGTATTTAAATAGTGTATTTAATTGGTGAATTTAACATAGTGATGTCAATTCATTCACATTACCGTTTACCACACCTTTCACCAGTCCCATGTCGCCAATCCTTTCACTAGTTTCATTTCAGCAATCCTTTCATCAGGTCATTTTACCACTTCTTTCAGCAGTTCCATTTCAGCAGTGAGTGAAATAAATAAAAACTCTTCAATTCAAATTTGAAATTGACAATATTTTCCATAGTCACATTTTTATTGTGCTTCCAAACACATATAAAAGAATACTTAAACCTAAAGAATACATTACATACGAAAAAGGTTATGTACCTTCATGCTTACAACTAAGAAGTTGATTTAAATTAAGAAAATAAAGATTTATGGAGTTTTTCGATAATTATTGCTGGACATCATCCACATCCGAGCCTTCATGTTTCCTCTGACTGCTTCTTATGAAAATGCTTCTTTTGGAGCTGAATTGCTTTACGAGTGACGTATGCACTCTCAGATGAAGTTGAGTCTGTAAAAGAAACTGATTTTCTTTTCATTTGCATTTAGTAACTAACAAATTAATAAATCAGGAATAAACGATTGAAATTTGAAAAATTTTAAATTTTAGCACTTTGTTATATTTTTACTTACTTTGCTTTACGACAATATGGTAAATAAGGAAAGATATACTTGGGTTATCACTTTTGGTGTTTCTTTTTGTTCGCACTTAGTAGCTAATAATTAAAGGAAACATGAAGAATGATTGTCATTTGAAAAATTATAATTTTTCCACTTTGTTTCATTTTTACTTAGTCCCATTCACATTATGAGATTTTTATGTTTTGCGACACTTTTGTTGATAAGGGAAATACGCTTCTTACGGGTTAATTTTGTTTTGATGTACCAGAGACAAATACATGTATTGTATTTCGCTGTTGATGTTTTTGTTTATTGTTTTTCGCATGATTCTTTGTTTTTTCACTTTCATATTTTTTTTTTTTTGTTTTTTTTAATTGTGAGAAGGTGAGTGAATGAAAAGAAATATGAGAGTTTTTACAAATGAATGGAACACCTCTTGTTGGCCGGTACAACCTGTGCGGAGAAGAGTTGCATCCTGGTTGAATGGGAAATCATTTTTTTTTTTATTTTTTTGGTTGTACGATCGATCGCATTATGTGTTGGCTGCTTAACATTTCGTTATCACATTTCTCCGTTCCGACATTTCGGTCTCAACACCATTTCAAAGAGTGTTAATTGTTTTCTCTTATTGGTTCGCCTCTGCATTACCTGGGACTAGTGAATTCACTGGCAACCAGGTAATAAGAAAATGGACTATTGCCAGCCAGCATACTGCAGAAGCATGTTTATATGTAGATATGTATGTATTTCTATGAGCTGTTTCACAGGTTGACTTATGAGCCTGTGAGTTTTTGCCGATTCTTCTCCACGCGTTCAGGCTGGCACCTAGTAAATATTTTCACATTCCTCATTATTTGTGTTCCTTTGTGAATTTGTTAACTTCGGTCGCAAAGCAAATTTGTTCATATTCGTTCGTGTTTTTAAGAACTGAGTCAGAGGCTGCAAAACGTCAAGAAAAGAGGAAATGCCTTGAAGATTGGAGGAAAAAACACCATGAAAAATGGTTATAATCTTTCTTGAGTATAGAATTGGGAACTGGCAATTTATATTTGCGACCAATTTATACCCGACAAACCTTTTAGTCACAGTCACTCAAACGTATTTAGAATCAAAGAAATTAACAAAGAGCTAAATGCTTTCGGCTCTGCAAATAAAACGAATATCAACAAACAATGATATACCCATCCTTCAACAATGGATTTTCATTCAAACTCACTCTACGAAAACAAAAGAAAATGACAAAACTACGAATATGGGAATTAAAACAGAAACAAAAACTTGGGCAGCTAAATGTCTCACTCTTGGTACATGAGTTAAAAGCTACCACGTAAGCCTGATACATATTTTCAAGACAGAGAGCCTTGCACGTAAAACTCAGTGTGTAACACAACTCTATTTTAAGTAATTGTATATTTATAAAAAGTATGTTGATATAATATTATTATTAGTTGACACAAATAAATTCAGTTGTGGATAACCGGTTTTATGTAGTTTATTTCTTTTAAATTTTCGAGTTATGGTGAAAGGTCATACCAGATCTAAATGCATCGAATTTTTTAATCAAGGGACTATGTAAATACAAATTACATTTGATAATTATATTTAAAACAGTAATTCATTTATAATTTTTTTCTTTGCTTCCATTACGACGATACGGACAAACCTATAACAATTCATATTGACGAAGATGCATTCTTTGTATTATGTCTCTACAATCATTAAAAACCCTTTTTATGTTTTCCGTGTCGACAGCGCAAGTAAAATGCGGGTAGCAGTAGTGTTTCCCATCTCCACTTGCAGTTGATATACGCTGAAAAATTCGAAATACATAATGTTATTTAAAAACAAGAAAAAATGAGGTTAACTTCGGCTAAGCCGAAGTTGCAATACTCTTCGCGCATCTCTAGAACATGATTTTGCCTACGCTCCTGCGATTGAGCAAAGAGAAATATTTTATTATAGCTAGAACTAAACGATCCCGTAATCCTAGGGTCTTAAAATTTACGAGGTTCATGAATACGGTTCAGAAACTTATACTATCAAAGTTTCAGTTCGATAATGCAAAAACCAAAAAGTTTTTATGATAGGGATCAATCATGAATTGGAATATGGGTTTGTATGGGAGCTATATGATTCAGTGATCCTAGGGTCTTGAAATTTGCATGGTTGGTGGAAATGAGTCACAGATTTATAGTGTTAGTTCGATAAAACAAAAACCAAAAAGTTTTTTTATCAACATTTTTTTTTGGTATTGCGACTAGTTGCATTTGTATTAGGAATATACTTGTGCGGGAATCCATTCAAAACTTTAAATGAGTATGTTTTGCCGAATCTATTTCAAGTATAATTTCTGTAATGTTGTGAATATTGTGTCGATTCACATGTTCCTTTGTACATGTATTGTGAATGAAACTGAAGGGTTGGATAGAATTTATTTATTTTACGCCTGTACCAGTGAATGATCAAGGCGCTTAACGAAATGAAATAACTATGAAAACAACCCAAGAAGGAAACAAAGAGAAATATCGGCAGAGTTATACGTCTCGCCTCTTTTATCCATAAGCAAGTTATCTGATATTTGTTTGCTTTTGTGCTTCCGCTAGCTTTAACACTTGTATACAATTGTACAATTCAATTACCAATCGTTTTAGTTATACCCATTGTTTCATTTCAAATCTTTCCAATTTGAAGGCACAAACACAATCCATCCATTTCAGACTGTATATATGAATACACATTCACTTCTTCTTTTGCAAGACATGAGCAACGTACAAGTTTCGTTGTGTACATTAAATTTGTGTATTCAATTCATGATTACAACTTTACGAGGTCTGTTAAAATCATATTACGAATTTTGAATTTACGCGGGCTACGTATATTTAATTTTTGTTTTTTTTTTTTTGTGGCGGTATGTTGGTATTCATCAAGGTTTAAACATTCAAAATGGCCGACCTAGAGAGCATGAATTTATACTTAATATACTTAGCCTGCGTAAATTCAAAATTGATATGAAAGTTTATAGTAAATCTGTTGCTGAAAGAGAGCAAAGTTCATGACGTCCAAAGTTTCATCGGACTATGTTCATACTTCCGACGTTTCATCAAAAATTTCTGAATCGTTGCCTAACCGTGGTATGATCTGACAACTAAGGACAAAAAAATCATCATCGGATCAGAAGAATTACAATGTTTCAGTACACTTAAACGAAAATTAATTGACTCACCGATACTTGCTTTATATGACCCGACAGATGAAGCCGAACTTCACTGTGAAGAAAGAACCCTCGGTTTGGTGCTATCTGTTGCAACGAATGACAGACGGTTTGTTTCACCCAGTTTTACTACTCAAAAAGAACGATCGTGGTCGAGTCAAGTATTGTTTGCCAACGAAAAGATGAAAATTTAAGCAAAATCAAAGAATACTTACAAAACTCTGAGCATAGTTTGTACGAAAGGCGCAAAGGAGTCGTCTTTAAGAAGAAAGGACATAAACTTTTGTTTTGTGTACCTAAATCCATGGAAAATCACGTACTTTATAAGTATCATAACGAAATGGGCCATGTAGGGGTTCATAAAACATTAGATTTAAACTAAAAAATGTACTGATTTCCTAACATCAAAGACAAAGTAAATGAACATATACGAAATTGCTTAAAGTGTATAGCTTTCTCACCAAAATGTGGTAAACAAGAGAGTTTCTTGAACACCATTCCAAAAGGAAATTTACATTTCGAAATAATTCACATTGACCATTATGGACCGATTCATACTAAAAACACAAAAAATAAACATGTTCTTGTAATAATTGATGCTTATTCAAAATTTGTCCGGTTTTATCCCACCAAGACAACAAAATCTAAAGAAGAAATTAGTGTATTAAGGGGGTATTCTGGTCTAGAAAATTGAAAAAATCGATTTTTAAAGCTTAGACTTTCAAAAATATGCTCTTAAAAGGATTTTTCAAAATTCGAATTATTTTGGGAGATACAGCGGATTTTGTGACGTGGCATCTAAGCTGGCCGAGCGGATGAACGGCAGATGTTACCGGGTGACTTGAGGATTCATTTTTTCCAGAAATTCTTTTATATCCGACTCGAGCTCTTTATGTGTATATAACTCATATAAAAGCCAATATTATTATCTGAGTTATTCTACTGGAAATCTTTCTCAAACTTCAAACGCGTTTTTCTCAAACCTCCTTTTGTTAAGTTCTATTTGACCGATTCCTTTGAAATTTTGTGAGAATCTTCTTTATACATCTGTTTATCGCCTGGACCTTGGATTTTGAAAAATTTTAGTTCTAAATATTTTTAAAAAATTTGTAAAGGTCGAAAAACAGGGGTAAAAAAATTTTATTTTCAAGTCGACGCCATTTTGTGATTTTTCTTTTTTTTTTTTTTTGTTGCCTGAGGTGCAATAGATAGCGACATCTTTACTGATTAAGAATTTTTTTTATTTGTTTGATTTAGATCACTACAAGGGTTGGAATCATGTCAACCAGGGAGCACCGTTTGACTGGCAACCCCCACTTCACCGGCCTGTCATTCGATGAATTTTTGACTTTTTTCTTTTTTTAAATTTTTTTATATACTTTAAAAATCAATAAATATTATATAAAAAAATGGATCCTAAAAATGTTTTTAATTTTTTATTTTATCCTAGTTTGAAAATACCCAAAAAGTAGGGCCCTAGACCAGAATACCCCCTTAAAGGAATATTTCAGAAGATACAGCCGGCCCAAATGTGTAACATCGGACAAAGGTACAATAGTTGTTGTACTTCTAACGAATTTGAAGACTTTTTTCTAGCCACAATGTCCAACATATAAAAATTGCAACAGGGTCCCCACAAGCAAATGGTCAGGTAGATCTCTAGGACGAATGATAGCGAAACTAGTAGATGATTAAAATAAAATATACTGGGACCTAGAAAAAGTAGAGTTTGCTTTAAATCATGCGGTGCATCGTACTATGCTTTTTGGAGATAGTCAAAAAGGCGAAGTCATAGACACCCTCAAAGAAAACCTTATGTATGAGAAACAAAGCAGCACTGATGTCGACAGAGAAAACAAGTTAAGAAAAAAGCAGAAAAATATCAAGAAAAAGCACAACGTTACAACAAAAGTTACACAGACGCTCGACGAAGACCTTCAAAAAAAAAAAAAAAATACAACCTAGGAGCATACGTAATGATAAAGAATTTCAACTCATTTGTTGGAGGGTCAAGTAAACTTATCCTGAAGTATAAGGGGCTTTACAGAATTTCAAAAGTGCTGGAAAACGATAGAAGATGCAGAAAATTCCCAACAAACCCAAATACCATGGAAAGGAGTTTGAGCGTCTGCCAACATTAACCCATGGCTAAATGAAGAACTGGTTTTGGAAAATATTGACGAAATGTACACAGATACAAAAAACGAAAACAATAAATCACATAAACACCCAGACGACTCGACAGATAATGAAACTTGCAATGAAAATGAAAACCTAAATATGAAAAAGGTAAATCAATCACAGCAAAAAGAAGAAAACTAGTAAATGTAAAGATAATGCTCAATCAAATGTTAAAATAACTAGCAGCTAATCTAAACTAATCACACCAGAATCGGGAGATTCTGAATGTCAGGACGGCCGAATTGTAAGCAGTACATACATATATCGAGCATGTACAATATTAAGACTAGTAAGCAGTAAATTGTAAGCAGAACATATTATCAAGCAGGTATTGAGTCTAAGCAAGTATGTAAATGTGTTGGTGAGAAGCTGGAAAAGAAGACAAAGAAATAAAATGAGTCAGTTTGCTGGCGATCGTTGAATGAACCGCACGTGTTTTATTTGCTACATAATTGTCATATTTTAATTTGGGCTTTGTTGTACCTTAACACTTGTGTCTTGGGCAATTCACCAACAAAACTTGATGCAAGGGTCACAACATTGTTGTCTTTCTCAGCCACTATTGATATGTCTATTCGTTTAACGCTGCCCACGTATTTTACAGAGAAGCCGCGTTATTTTTCTATGGGCAGCTTACAGTCGGGTATACGATATCGGCGGATAATTTCGGGACTAATAATCCCCTGTTTGGGCAGATACACGTGGAGTGGCAAGGACGTAGAATTTTCGGTTGCGTGAAATTTACCCAGCCTGACAACATTTGACGCGGCTCACATGTTTGGCTCACTGTGTCCGACTGTTTTCGGCTCCTGTCCCTGGTTCACAAACTTGTAAGCAAATCCGCTTACGCCACTTATTTGGTTTTTTTGGTTAGTATATTTTCAGGTTGTGCCTGGCGTTTGTGAATCAAAATTACTCAACTACACAAAGAAAGTTTTCTAAGGACATATTCTGGAAAGTTTCGTTTAGTTTTTTCACACTGGTCGAATCTTGAATAATCAGTCATAGTCAGCATGATCGCGAAAACGTTTCTTATACTAAAAATTTTAAAATGTCGAAACAAACTTCGCTGACACACGATATGCCGACATTGTCGGCACATTCATAACAATTTTATTCATTTCGTCAACGTTTTCATGGGTTGTTGTCGACCAGGTCGGGCGTCGTCACTAACATCTTCTCAGTCTTCTGTTAAGAGTCTGTACCACTTATCTATAAATGCATACTTTTTGTTTATCACAGGAGCAAAAACAAAGTTTTGCAGAAACAACTGTGTCAAAAACTACAACAAACACAACACAAAGCACAGCTTTTTCATCAACAGCTAGTACAGTTGCAGACACAACAGTAGTGTTCACAGCTATTGCATCGATTACTGTAACAACAACAAACACCCAAATATCAAAAAGACAACTGTACACCAGCAGTTAGTCAAAAACAGCGCATGCAAAACGGGACCCTAGAAAATAAAGCGGCAGTGCAGACAGGTATTGACCGCTACATACAAATCCACTATAAATGTAAAAAATAATAATGCAAAGAAAATGCTTCTGGATAGCTTTACTTTAGGGAGACTAAGAGAAACTATCCGCTCAAAAGGAGTAAAGGGCTGGTGGTTGTAATTAAGGTCAATGAACCCTGTTGAATGTAAAGATATTAAGTGCCCTGGAAGAATAAATTTTGAGGTCAAACTAGTGATCAATACCCCACATCAAAACTTGGATTGCCCAGTGGCTAAATTCGACCACACCGCCAAAAAACAAACATAAGTATTTAATTCTGTGACACAATCAAATTCTTGAGTATCATTTAACAAAGTTCAACTCTATGATAAGATTGTAATAAAAAAATAAATGAGATCATAAGAAATTAAAACTATTGGGAGTACAAATTATTTCGGTCGGTTTTTTTTGTGTTCACCAAAAGTGTTTTTTTATTGCTGGCATTCGATCAGTGAAGACGTGTTTCTTTCTTCCGCTCCTAAGCTCAGCATCAAAAAAAAAAAAATTTCTATTGATTGCAATTTTTTGTTGTTTTAATTTTTAGTTCCCTTTTCTATGCAAATCATTGCAGTAGTAAAGTAAAATTTAAAATATACAAAGAAATCAATAGGGCCTATAACAAAATCGTTAAATTGAGCTTTGCTCATCAAAAAAACAGTTCAACAACAAAGACGACATGAAATGCATATTTCTCGTTTGTCTCTTCCTGTCCTAAAAACAAAAATGAATCCTCATACAGCCAACTACAAGGGTTGTGAAATATACAAAACCCTTAAAATCCAACGGTTTCCTGCCCTTCGACCCAAAATATTGACGGATATCACAAAAGTTCAGCAAATGCCCATAACGTCCAGTAAAGTGGAGAATGGTATAAGCTACGCGCAAATTACAGCTGCGACTTTCCAACCCCAGCCAATCAACCGACCAACCCAAAAATCTGAAGTCATCTCAACTGAGAATCCGACCATAGACAGTAATTCTTCCCATCAAAATAACAATAACATTATGCCAAATGACGATTCAGCTGAACTTAAAATCATGATGAAGCAATTGCTTCCACAGGTGACTAACATGATGAATATAATCACTATCCTGATAACCAAACTTGACAAACAAAATAGACAATAAATTAAGAATTATTGCTTGGAATGCGAATGGTTTGCACAAACATATCCTTGAACTCCAACTATTTCTAAATGACAATATGATTGACGTAGCTCTAATCTCTGAAACCCATTGCACAAGTAATCACTTCCTGAGCATTCCCGGATATAAAATATATAAAACCAATCACCCGGATGGTTCAGGACATGGTGGCACGGCTATCATTGTTAAAAACAATACTCGACATGTTGAACTACAATAGAAAATTATCAACACGCTCACATTCAGTCGACCAAATTGCTATTAGAAGACAAATATGGACAAGTTTCACAATAGCAGCGATTTATTGCCCACCTAGACACTCAATCTCAACAGCTCAATTTAAGGACTACTTTAAAGAGCTTGGCCGAAGGTTCATCGTAGCAGGTGATTACAACGCGAAACATGTAAACTGGGGTTCAAGGCTGACAAACACCAAAGGGAAAAACTTGCTAAGTGCAATTCATACGATTGGGGGGATGCACTTGAGTACAGGTGAACCCACATATTGGCCAACAGATCGGACTAAAATACCGGATTTAATAGACTTCTGTGTATTAAAAAACATGAATATAACACATTTCAAAATTGACTCCCGACTTGAACTTTCTTCCGATCATTCACCAATACAAGTTGAATATAGTTGCGCAATAAAAAAAGATCAACCCGCGTGCAATATGTATATTATCAGAACTGACTGGGAGGCGAACAGAGAATTTATTGACAATAGCCTCACAATAAATGTACCTCTTAAAGAACCTGACGATATTGAAATGAATGACATTATAAACGAAGCAGCTAATAGAGCAACGCCTGATCTTAAAGAGGACAACTATATTTTCCCCTGCTCAATAAAAATTCAAGTCGCGAACATAAACAAACTGCGTAAGATCTGGCAAAGGACGAGAGATCCAAATGACAATGCTAAACATAACAAAGGAATCAAAGATTTGAAAAACAGTCTAAGGAATTTTAAAAATGAACTTTTTGTAAATTATACAAAAACATTATCGCCGACATCTGACACTAACTACTCATTATGGAAGGCTGCTAAGCACTTCACAAATCGCACCTTCCACCAGCTGCCACTTTTAAAATCGGATGGGACATGGGCTAGAACCAACTATGACAAAGCTTCACTACTGGCAGACTATTATGAAGGGGCTTTTACTACCAATCAATCTAATAGTAATACCAATTTGTACAACAGGACTCCATCTCCACAATACTGTACAAAAATGATTTCAACCAGAGAAAAACGCCAGGTTATGACCAAATAACTGGAAAGTTACTCAAAGAGCTCCCTGCGAAGGCAATCGTATTTATTAGGAATTTATTCAATGCGATATTAAGACTAAAGCACTACCCATCTTTATGGAAAGTTGCTGAAATAATAGCCATACCCAAACTAGGCAAAGATCCAACCAAGGCGTCCTCGTACAGACCAATCAGCCTATTGCCCTTACTTTCTAAAGTATTTGAACGTCTTCTACTTGACCGAATACAACCAATAATAGACGTGAACAGAATCATACCTGACCACCAATTCGGGTTTAGATAAAGTCACTCCACAATTCAGCAAGTCCACAGAGTAACTCACAAAATTTTAAAGGACCTTGATGAAAAAAAGTTCTGTGTTGGTGTTTTTCTGGACATAGAAAAGGCCTTCGACAAAGTCTGGCACGACGGCCTACTTAGTAAAATTAGGACCGTATTTCCAACTCTCGCTATTTCTATGTAAAATGTAAGGATGAATCTTCTACGCTAAGACAGATAAGAGCGAGAGTCCCTCAAGGAAGCGTGCTTGGTCCTATGTTGTATACTTTATATACATCAGACATCCCAACTCCAGGAGATAGCTTGTCAATGGTGGCTACCTTCGCTGACGATACAGTACTAATGTACTCCCATAAAAATTTAGTTGTAGCAACAACTAAGCTGCAGAATATTCCTGACGAAGCTTGCAATTGGTTTGATAAATGGAAAATAAAAGTGAATGAACTAAAAACAACGCAAGTGATATACACAACACGGACAGCTTATCAGCCAAGACAATTAAAAATTAAAGGTACTGACATTCCAATAAGCAATGTGGCAAAGTACCTTCGCATGCATATTGATAGTAAACTGACGTGGAAACATCATATCCAAAAAAAGAGAGATCAACTCATATTAAAATTTAAGCAGCTATACCCGCTTCTTAACAGTAGATATAAGTTAACAACCAATGGGAAATTGGTAATATATAATAGTGTAATTAAGCCTGTATGGACGTACGGCATGCAATTATGGGGTGCAGCCAAGGAAACTAATATTAAATAACATTATTCAGCGTCAACAATCGAAAATACTTCGATCAATAGTTAATGCGGACTGGTTTATATCTAACTATGAAATTCACAAAGACCTCGGCATAACTATGATTCAGAAAGAAATCATTAATGCTAGCAAGAGGTACCACAAAACATTAGAGCGACATACCAATCTAGAAATAACAGACCTTCCATCTAACGAATTGTCTAGACGTAGACGCTTAAAACGAAGCAGACCAGTCGATCTGACCTAACTTAGGTTACGGGTGGCTCTGAGAGGCAACTTGCGGTTGTTGGCCTGCCCCAAGTAGCTCTCAAAAATGAGGTCTAAGACACCCAGTAATCCAGATCATTATGCAAGAGACCATTCGAAAATGTTGGATATTGTCCACAGCCTTTTCCCTTCCTGCTGTTAAAAATGTACTTAGTGTTTTCTATTATATTTAAGATATAAGATGTAGGAAAACAATAGTACATATCCAATCAGGAATATAAAAAAAAAAAAAAAAAAAAAAGTGGTTTCTGATTGAAGAAAAGTAAAATATATATCATTCAAAGTATTGTCCGCCCGAAGCGACTACTTTTCCCCATCTCTCTGGTAATTTTCGAATACCATCTCTAAAAAATGAGTCCTCTCTGGCATCGACCCAATCATTGAACCATTTTTCGATTTCTTCACAAGACCCGAACCTGTGTCCCCCCAAATCGTTTGCATCCGTCGAAAAAGCCTCCCATTTCAGCGTTTCCAGGTAATTTTTGACCGTTACAGCTACGTGGGGCCGAGAGTTGTCATGTTGCAAAATCACTTTGTCATGCCTTTCGGCCGTTTCTGCCCATTTTTCACCCAATGCACGACTCAAACGCATTAGTTGTAGTCGATAACGTTCCGCATTAATGGTTTCGTTTGGTTTTAGTAGTTCATAATATACCACACCCGTCTGGTCCCACCATATGCAGAGCCGTGAACCGTGGATGTTTTTCATCTCCAGTCACGACCCGGTGCAAAAATTCCTTCCTTTGATGTCTTTCAAGAAGCAGTTCCGAAGCGAAAAATCGCCTTTCGACATCTCTCGGCTTCAACTCGTAGGGCACCCAATATCCTTGTTTTTGAATAAATCCCAATTATTTTAACCGAACGGAAATTGCTTGCTGAGTCATTCCCAACGATTCTGCGAGTTCAGTTTGCGTTTGGCACGGATCTTGATCCAGTAAAGCCTCCAATTCTTCATCTTCAAATTTTTTGGGTTGGCCAGGACACTCTTTGTCTTCGAAACTCCACTCACCACTTTTGAAGCGACGAAACCACTCTCTGCATGACTTATCGATCGGAGCAAATTCACCATAAACTTCCTCAAACATTCGATGGGCTTCAGCTACACTTTTCTTCCCATTAAAAAAGAAAGTCAAAACTTCCCGCAAATGCTGTTTATTTAACACAAATCCGGACATTTTCGAAGAGGCAAAAAACAGTGTTGTTGTCAGAAACAGACGCTGATGCACACTAATTCTTGTTGACAGATGTCAAACCTTTCCAATGGAACAGGTAATCGCTTCCAAAACTTACAGGTGGATCCATTTTTTGAAAATGGACCCAACTAATTTGTACTCTCAATACTATAATATGACTTCAGTAATGTTGTGAATTTTCTCTGATCATTCGCTAAAGGCCCTGGCCCAAGACCCTCTGATATATAAAATTTTAATCCATCAAATGTTCTCACTCGACTTGAGGCTACATATAATTGTCCGTGTGAAAAGCAGGACGGTTCAATAAATTTCCAACTCGATCAAGAGTTTGACCTGGACCGGAATTAAAGGCAATTGAGTTCTTTGTGAAATTAAATGGGAAAATAGCACCTGTATAAGTCAAATTTATATGGGGAATTAAAATTCGCTCATTTGGTGCTACTCCCGTTAAGATTTCACAATCTATTAAATTATGATGCCAACGCTCTCATACCTAATGCTCCAGATACATTCAAATTTCTAAATAAAAGAACAATGGAACTTTCTTGTCAACTTATGAGGCGGCAGGCCGCTGACATTGATAGAATTCAAAAATTCAACAGGATAATTGTTAATATCATTTTGATTATCACTAATAATTTTATCACAACTGTGATATGCTTTCTTTTCGCCTGGCATTCGATTTACTATATCGACCCCCCTATACCAACCACCAACCAACCCCACACCACACAAAACACTTTCAAAACGAAATTTCCTGCATTCGAATTATACAAATGGGCACTTCCACCAAAAGGTCAACCGTGCCGAAAAAATTAAAAGTTATTATTATTAAAAGAAATGAAGGATAACGGTTAAATTTTGCTTATTTCTACTGCCAATTATATTGTCATGTTCGACAGCGAAAAGAAGCACTTTTTATTAGTAAAGCAAAATTATTTGAAGAAAGTGCATCAAATTTTTGGTACAAATAGAATTTGTACTAACAGTTTTAAACAAACTCAGTTTAAAAAAAAATATACACATTTTTCTACAGCCATTTGAAGCTTGTTACGTCGACGACGTAAGTGAAAAGTTTTGTAATTGAATTGATTTCGATTGTAAGAAATTCGTTTGGGACATGGATCTTGAGCTGTGGTTTATCTTTTTTTATTTTTTCGCGTTCACAAAATGTTCAAAACTTTTCCTTAACCCATATTTTGTCTGAATTTTTATCCAAACATTTTTTTTTTTTAATTTTATATTGGTTTATGTCAAAATATTTGCAACTTTTTCATACACTTTAATAAAATTATAACTGCGTCTATCCCAATGACCAAACAAAAAATTCGGACATTTTTTTCAAACAATGTTCGGATTATGATAAGTAGCATTTACACATGTAGCATGGACACTTAACACATGCCTGTTTTTAACCAGACTGTTAGGTTTGAAAAAAAGTTTGGCGCGTCTAACCAATGACCCATGAGTGTATATCGCTTAAATGCTAGTTCCTTTTTAAAAAATGTAAAAGTAAATGTGATCCTATATAAACTTTATGAAGTTGGGGTTGCAATGAAAAGGAAATGGGATGAATTAGTATAGCGGCTGGAACTAAAGCCACCAACATTTTTAGTGTATTAGTTGATTTCTTTATGTCTTTAATTGAGATCCATGTATCAAATCTGGAGTTTAAGGTGCATAACAATTTTTTTGTGTAAGCTCTTCTACATATGTGATAAAATATAGGGACATAGTCATCGCTTTGAATATACCAATTTTTATCTATATATAAAAATAATTCGAGAGGTATATATCCGTTAGCTAATGCATTTTCATAATATGAGTCACTTTCGTAATTTATTTATTTATTCAGCTAATTATGACAAAATACTGTCAAACTTAAATAATACAAGAGATTAAAACAAACAAAAAAAAAAAAAACAAAAACATAATTAATATTAATAATAAGTGTTTAAAGTTTGTCTAAAAACAATTTTTTTTATTGTAACTAATGAAAAACAAGCAAAAATTAAAATTAAATAATAATATATAAGAAATCCACCCGTCTCTAACCCGTTGGAGTTATTTTTCCAAGCTATGCCCCTACTCACAGCCAATTGTGGCCAGAGACAGAAGGCATGTGTGAGCCAATGAGCGATGTTCACCTCATCTAGTAGCAGTTCGTTCCAATTCCCGAAGCCAACGACTACGACATTTACTGCCTCATTGTAAGCGTCTTTGCCAAAATACATCACATATCGAATAAGTTTAACTTGGAAAATTTAGAAAAAAATTTGTATTTGTAAACAGAAATATGATATTAAAAGGTGTTTCACTTGATCGATTTCGACTGTAGGAGTCATGAGTATACTCTCTCTCGAGATCTCATGTTACTTGTGCGTACTAAATTAATAATAAATGAGAGGAAACAATACAGTAACAACCCGCTCTCTCCCACTTACTCTGCTCTCAGAGAATATAACACATAATAACAGAAAGAAAATAACGAAGAGTTCAATAGTCTTGTGTGTACTCAGTTCTTAATCAATTGAGGAAAAAATACAACAGTAACAACAACCAATGAAAATTCAAGAAGCAGCAAAGCAACGGAATCCGTACAAAAATTATTTTGCTTGACCGTGCTGTGGTTTTGCAAAAACTTAATACTCAAAAACGTAGATTAAATAAGTAATTATGCTATTCAATTCATTAGCACAAATGTGTTCTTACAAAAACAACAAAACAAAAAAAAAATGGGTGCAGTTCATCATAAACTTATGGGGATTGCCAACAGAAAAGAAAACTTACGACAGTGAAATAAAATTTGTTTTTTTTTTTAATTTTAATATTAATTAGTAAAATAAAATTATTATCAATAGTCTGGGTTTCATATCATTCCTAGCAACTATTATACAAGGTCTGTAAACGAGATTTATGCAAAACCTTTAGTCGCTATCTTTGGCGGCAGTAAGAATTAGAAAGGTACATCCTTTTCTGACGTTCTGTCAAAATTTCATGTCCACTAGATAATTAGAAGCTGAGAAACCAAGTTATTGCTTTATACGTGACAGTGTGTTTATAGCATCGGGCGAATATTAAGTTTACTGCGATGTGAACTAATGAAACAAGTGTATGGTAACAATTTATTTATTTATTTAATTGCTTATGACAAAGTACTGTTAATTTAAAAGTAAATGTAATAATACTAAAAGTAGGAATTTAATTAATTTAATCAGTTAATGAACACAATATTAATATTATAACAAAAAAAGCCAAAATTGTGTATTTTATTTTTACTGAATTGAAACTTCTTTAGCGAAGGAGGTAAGGTAAATCCACGAATTAGAAAATGAAATCTGACGAAAATCTAAATGCGATGATGCTTCAGAGATGTAGTGGGGAGGTGTACAAAACAAAGCTCATTGTCTTGCGTGGGCTCGTCTGCAGCGTAGAAAATGAATGCTTATGCAAGAGTATGAGAGAGATATAAATGTTTCACTGATTGTGTTTACGCAAGAACGTACGTACAAGTGGCCGAATGACCGAAAAATAAAATAACTCTTTTCTATTAAAACAATATACAATAACACTGCAACATTCTCTATTATTGCTTGACCATCTACTTTAGAAGTTTCACTTTCATATTGAATTTGCCTAAATAGCTCCAATATAATAATAACTTCGTCAACAAAATACTGTCAACTTAAAAGTAAATGATTATTAACGTAATACAAACCAAAAAATTAAAAATTAATTATATTAATAATAATAAGTGATTAAAGTTGGGCTTAAAACTATTTTTTTAATTAATGAAAAACATGCAAAAATTAAAATTAAATATTAATATATAAGAAATCCATCCGTCTCTGACCCGTTGGAGGTATATTTTCAAGCTATGCCCCTACTCATAGCCATTTGTGGTCTGAGACAGAAGGGCTGTGTGAGCCAATGAGCGATGTCCACTTCATCTAGTAGCAGTTCGGTTTCAATTCCCGAAGGCAATAAAGGCGATGATGTTAAGCGCAGAGGGCGAGATCTCAGGAGAGAGGTCGTGATAGAACTTATTATAAAACTCGGAAAGGATCATGTAGGGCATAGTTAGTTGTGCATGTACCTATAGCTAAGGGAACGTAATTTCTAGATAAACGTCTAGGGGCACAGAACCTAAGTTGGATTAAAAGCACTGATGAATCAACATTACCAGTAATAAGTTTGTGAAGAAAGCTTATACCAAGTGTTATTCGGCGATTTTGCAATGATGGGAAGAAAAAGCCTGCTAACGTATGAAGGCAAACGTATACTGGGATCCCAATTTAAACCACGAAGTGCAAACAGAACGAATTGCTTCTGTATAGACTCAATGCGGTCATGATGTTTTTATATTGGAGGCTCCAGACACATGAACAGTTTCCAAATACTGGGTGGACTAGAGTGATGAAAAGAATATTGGTAGTATAGGGATCATTAAATTCTTTAGGCCATCTTTTAATAAAGCTTTATTAATAGTTGAAGAAATATGATGGTTGAAGTTCAATTTATAATATTATTTTTATCTAAAAACTTCTTATTGATAATCATCTCTAACACTTTGATGATTTTTGGCAACATATCCCGTAGATGTTTTAAACAGGAAAATAGGAATTATTGAGCATGTTATTGAAGATTGTGCAGAATTCAACAATAATATCTAAGGGGAGATGTTTTAATAGGAATTTGATCCAAGCCTGATGAGGTTTTATTTTTGAGATGTGATAAGAAAGTTAGGTCACTAACTGTTATAAAATAATTATCAGTTTGGGCAAACGCTAAGTTATTTGCTCTTTTTAGCGGGTTAAAAGAGATAATTGTTACAAGCATGCTCTCATATCGAAAATTCACCTCTGAAAATTTATTGAATGCATTTGTAACGAGTAAGTGGACTGGGCTATCCTTGTCACATTGTTTAGCGGAATGGATTCATTCAAGGTAATTTCCAATAATGGCTGAAATGCTGACTTTACCTTTGATAGTGTAATTGTTGGATGAGGCGTCAGATTCTAACAGATTGGGGTTAAGACCAGCTTGTGGGTGGCCGGATTTTTTACAAAGAAGGCATAAAAACTTTTCATTTTCAATGTCGGTTTTTGAAGAAAGAGGACAGTCCACACTCCTAGGTACTTGGCTGCATTTTACACATTTCGAAGGGAGATGGCAGTTTGAGGCACTATGGAATAAGTTTTGGCAATTCCGACATTCTCTTGGGTTTGTGCTACTGCTTATCTCTTTTAGTAGGTAACTTTTGCATTGAAGGCTTTTTGGCGTGTAAGAATAAAAATGAGCTCTAGCTTTTCGAGTTCGACAGGAAAATTGCACTTTTGTTAGGATTATACTCCTTTATCTTAAATTGGGATATTTTAAGACCATCTTTAAAAGCTTAATAATTTAATTTGATTTTATATCGTATACGTTCATTGGAGGCACTTTCTTGTTATTATTCTTATACTACTTTTGCTTGCAATTGATTAACCATTATTTTGGGGGGGATATTTGGATGGAGCGGAGGCTGGGCCGGTGGTACCAGAAACCGGTTCAGTACCGACTGCTATATTGTCGTCACTTTCTTGTGAATTATTATTGTAGATAAGCACTTCACATTCAAATTCTTTTATTATTGCTTCGTCGCAAAGGTCTGCCTCTTCGGCGAGTAAAGAGTGATAGGTAATTTTAAGCCGTTGATTAATATTTTAATAAAAGTGAAAAAAATAAAAAAAAAATTGCATGCTGCTCGGTGTTGTGTTTCTTTTTTATCGTTTATTGATAACACATTATTTGCATTTGCGTTTTGCATTGTTATTGTTTTGAAATTTGAGTAACAAATTTTTTTTTTTTTAGATTTTTTTTTGCACGCTGGGTGAGTGCCTTTTACTTGTTGTTGTTGTTTTTTCTTTATGTTGGTAACAATTTATCACTGATAACACAAGCGCGAAATAAGAAACTCCTGCATTCGCTAACGATCAAACTCGATCTTCGCATTTAATATAATTTTTTATACAATAATTTATATTTACACAAAAATGAATTTAAAAAATCATACTAAAAAAGAAAAGAAAAAAACGACCCAGTGCGGATGCGAAATCATGCACTCGGCGTGCCAATCTTACGCCCTTAACCACTGCGCCATTGAAAACAATGGGTTATCTCTGCCTAAATAGCTTCACTATAAACGGGAATCTGACGATTCTATTTTTGGCCTACCAATTTTTGAAATTTCACTCCTACCATAAAGGACCTTCACCGTAATAAGTAAACATCGAGAATATGGTAGAACGTAATTTTCCTTGATGAGAACAAGTTTCACATGTTTTTGTTTAACAATACATAGGAATTTATTGGTGCTCATGATTAATTATGTCGATGGTGGTGAAATGATATAGGGGTGCATTGATATCACAGGAGTGGGACAAATGAACTTCTTTGAATCATGTTGTACCTAATTATTTTAAAAGCTAACTTAATTTGAAGAAAAAAAATAATTTAGGTGACGGATGGACATGGTATTCCAACAAGGAAATTGGGTTCTGTAAGAATCAAGAACAGACGAAATGTATTGCTAATTTTTATGAATAAAGCTTCAGTTATTAAAAAAAAAAATTCTGATTGCTCCAGTTTAAGTGACCAAACTAGTGTATCATATAAATAATAAGACAAGGTTAGCTTTTATTTTTTTTTTCGCGGTAAATTTTGCCCAAATTCTGCTAGTCTCTTTAAGAACGGTGATGTTAAATTATGCCTGTACATATTCAGTCAAGAGTTGAGATCCATGCTACAATTTAATGCTGTGACATGAGCTTTGAGCGATATCACCATATGATTATCGTAGGTTATAAGAAACGAAACTTTGGTTCGATTATTCTGATTTTTATTCTACATATAAAGAAAAGCTACAGGGGTGAGTCCGATATATGCCAGATTGCCAGACATTTTCGTCAGTGCTTCACTCATAGCATATTGTCAACGTTGATAGTGGGTTTGTGTCAATCACTCAGTGGCACTCAAATCACTAGTTCGAATACAGAAAATTATCTTTCCATACAAAATTATATTCCATCAAACCCCAAATTACGAACGTTCAAATAATTTTGTATATTTCGGACTCTTTGGTTATGTTGGCACATATATCCCCAACATACTTGTATGTTGTCATTATCCACTATTTTGCTTTGCTAGTTTGTTTTCTACAGATCAAAAAAAAAAAAAAAAAAAAAAAACCCAAATGGGCCAAGTGCGAGTCCGAATCGTACACGGAAGATTCCGTGTCAGATTGGGGTTTGTATGGGAGGTACTCCCCCTAGTGGTCCCATTTGACTGATTACAACTAATGTACCGCACCCATATCAGAAACTTATGGTGTATAAATTTCAATTCAATAGTCCCAAAAAAAAAAAAATTTTTCGAATAAGAACCTGAATTTTAATGGTGGGTTGGTCGATTTGGTTGATTTCAACAGTTATACAGCACCTATATCAAAAACTTATGCTGTCTAAATTTCAGTTCAATAGGACAAAAACAAAAAAGTTTTTCTAACAAGAGGCTGAATTGTAATGGTTGTTTGCATGGGAGGTACCCTCCCAAGCAATGCGATCAAACTGACATTTCGACAGTAAGTATAAGTTTGTGATGTATAGGCACCAACCTTACATATTTTTTTTTTGCCACACAAACCAAAATGTTTCTTGTATGGGGACTCTTTCAAATTTTTGAAAATATTTTAGTTTTAGTATTTGTTGCTGATGTTCGGAAAGAAGTACACTTTCCGTGAAAATTTCAACTGTCTAGCTATTACCGTTCATGAGATAAACATAAACGCATCAATGTTTGCAATGTCAAAAACAGCAGTAAAACTTCACTTTAACAGTAAATTTAAACGGTAAAATGTATATCGAAGCAAATAAAAACGCAGTTATGCTCTTATATTCATTTTTAATACGTATTCAAGAAAAAAACAGTTATGTCATTGGAAGTATACACAAAAAGAGAAAAGAAAAAATAAGTCAGATTTTGCGTTAACACATAAACACATGGTAGTAAATAAAAAACAAATATGAAAATTAAATGTGACGAAAATCAAAATTTAACTATATTATTATTATTATTATTATATTGGCGCTATTTAGGCAAATACAATATGAAAGTGAAACTTCTAAAGTGGATGGTCACGCAATAATACAGAATACTGTAGTGTTATATTGTTTCAATACAGAAGAGTTATTTTATTTTTGGTCATTCGGCCACTTGTTCGTACGTTCTTGCGTAAACACAATCAGTAAAGCATTTATATCTCTCTCTTACTCTTGCACAAGCATTCATTCTCTACGCTGCAGATGAGCCCACGCAAGACAATGAGCTTTGTTTTGTACACCTCCCCACTACATCTCTGAAGCTCATCGCATTTAGATTTTCGTCAGATTTCATTTTCTAATTCGTGGATTTACCTTACCTCCCTTCGCTAAAGAAGTTTCACTTTCATATTGTGCTTATGAGGGTAAGGCACACTACTTAAATTATGCCAAAACCGATACATGATTTAGATTTAGGCTATTCTTACAAGCCTATTTCTCATCTGAAGTCGTTCTTTCGGCAATAACGAAACATAACACTGTTGCTGACCAACAACATGGTTGCAGGATACATGCACATTGCCAATTGACTCAATTAAGAAATGCGAAACGGTTTTAGTGGTGATGTTAGATCTGGACACGTCCTTTGGTAAAGTCAAAGTATTACTGGAAGTTCAATTTACAGCCACACTTAGCGCCAACAACAAGTGCTGGCTCTTAGCTACCTTATTTTGTTGCTTTGTTCTATTCAGGGGCACAATGTCGAATTTTAGAAATCTGAAAACGACTATGCGATACTGTGGCAAATTATCAGCATTGTTTTTAATTTGTATATAAACAAAAGATGCCTTTTCCGCCTCCCGGCATGAAGTTTGTTTGTTCAAGTTCCTCTAAATTGGCTAAACTGCATCGGAGATGATTGGAAACACATTATTTGGTCTTATTAATGTACACTTAACTAATTTGTTGACAAGTAATATTTCTGGAAGCATCCTGGTGGGACGGTTTCAAAGCATCATGTCAAGATTCTCAAATTGGAGGTGAAGGAGATGGGGACACTTTATTTGATAAAAAGTTGTTCCTATCGAAAAAATATAGGGTCTCATAAGAAAGTAAGACCACCTATGCAATATTTAAACGACTTTGTGGGTTTTCCTAATCTCAAGCATGACAAGATTATCCAGCCAAACGATGACACAGAGCATATTGGGCGTAAAACACAGAATTAGCTGTCAGAGTCACCATTTCTGTTGAATGAGTGGAACACATAAAGTCCAGACGTCAATCCGACCGAAAATCTGAGACCATTGCGGAGGGCACCCACTATGGAAGGTTTACTTTGGGGTAGAAGCGACAATAAATGGAATTACATTTCCAGTTCCCAAATTGGTAGACTATATGTCTAAGAATGAATACAGACATAAAAAGCAAAAGATTTGGACCGAAATAAAAAAAAAAATTTGTCATTTGAACAAATCGTGCATAAGTAAGTATATGTCATAGCCTTGTTTTTAGGGTTCCGGACCCAAAGGGTACCAAAAGGAACCCTATTGCAGAGACTTCGTTGTCCGTCCGTCCTCGGGTCATATCTCATAATCCGCAGCTAGAGAGTTAAAACTTTCACAGAAGGTGTAGTTCTATCCGGGCATCAGCAACGAATACTAAAACTAAAATATTTTCAAAAACGTAAAGAAACATTTTGGTTTGTATGGCAGCTATACGATCCAGTAATCCTACGATCATGAAATTTGGATGATTGGTGGCTATACATCACAAACTTGTCGAAATTTCAGTTTGAACGGACCACTAGGGAGGGTACCTCCCATACAAACCCACCATTAAAATTCAGGTTCTTATTAGAAAAACTTTTTTGCTTTTTGGACTATTGAATTGAAATTTAGACATTATAAGTTTCTGATGTAGGCACGGTGCATTTGTTGGAATCAGTCAAATCGGACACTAGGGGGAGTATCTCCCATACAAACCCCAATCTGGTACGGAACCCACCGTGTACGGGTCTGACTCGCACTTGGCCGATTTTTGAACGATTTTTTTGTTCTTTTTCATTTTATACAAGCTTCCTATTGTTTTGTTTTTTTAACGACAATTATTTGAAATGCAATAACATTAACTGCGTTTTGCTTTTGTTGAAACACAGATCTTTTTACCGTTATTTGTAATTGTGAAAATGTCTTTATGGCCGATTTTCAATTTTAAAAGGTAAATGAAAGAAAAAAAAAAAAAAAAACAGTTGGACATGATTGAAACAAATGAAATACGGTCTTATAATAAGGGTAACTATTTCAAAATTGGTGATCATTTTCTTGTGACCAAAACATTGTTGATCAGTGTACTTAATTTAAATATTAGACAATCCATTATACTTACCAAAAATTCATCTCGTATAAAATATTTAGCTCTTATTACTTCTGGGTCATCATTGCATTCCATTATTGCGTCACCTAACAAATAGCAACAGATTCATGTGAGAATTGACATTTAAAAAAAAAAGTAATTACATACTTGGCGTTTGGTATTTGTTGAATTCGGAGAAATAGTCCGAAAGTTTACTTTTTCCAGCCTTAATTTTCTCTGCTAACAAATCTTGTTTATTTAAAAATAGTATAATAGAAATCGTACGTAGCCATCTAAAATTTTAAACAGTTAGGTGAAGAGTTGGATTTTTTTTTTTTTTTACATCACTTAATAAGTCTCTGGTCTAAGAAAACTCCAGTTTCGGCAATCACAACTATATTTGAGTCAATTTTTTTTTTTCTAGAAAATTTTTTTCATTTCTGCAAAATACCAATAGTCGCTGGAAGCCAGATCTGGAGAGTACGGTGGGAGTGGAAGCAATTCGAAATGTATTTTATTCAATTTGACCACCGATTTCATCGACTTGCGACACGGGCATTGTCTTGGTGGAACAACAATTGATTCTTTGGCTTGTAAGGTGTTTTTTTATTTCTACACTCCATTGATTCATGTAATATTCTCTATTGATAGTTTTTCCTTTTTCAAGATAGTCGATGAACAAAATACAATGCGCATCACAAAATACGTAGGAAATAACATTGCCAGCGATATTTGAGTTTTTGGTCGCTTTGGACGACTTTCATCGGCTGCTGTGCACTGAACTGAAGAATTTTTGAATTAGGTATTTAGTAATTTATCCATGTTTCGTGCATTATCTTATGCCGACGCAAAATATCATATTTATTTAGTTCGAACAGCTCCAAACAGGCTGTAAAACGGACAATTTTCATTTCAAATAGTAGACACAATATCTTCTGCTTTCGCGTATCTACTTTGTAGACTTTTTTTAATGATTTCCGGAGCAACTGCCGATTTTGGACGAAAAGAAGTTGTACCATCATCGGTGCCCATATAAGCAGAGTTCCCATAATACTCGCCATGTCATTGCTTTTTCTCCTCAAAAACAGTTTCTAATAGAAACTCGAAAATAACTTTATGTCATTGTTTTGAAAATTACAAAACTGGGGTCACTAAAACCACTGTAACCTGTAAATTAAGTGTCAGAATGTAATGAAATTTTGAAATTACATGGGTTTGTCAATATTTTTGTCAGATATGTGTCAGACCGGAGAATTATTTAGTGATGTATTATTATATGTAATTAAATAAAAGTTTATATGTTACAATTTACGGTACCTGTTGTTCCAAATACTTTTAAACAAGTCCAACGATTCTCGGAGTCGATTTTGTGTCGGATCTTCTCGTAAAACCATATTATAACTTGAGCATGCGGTTACAAAAATTATAGCTGTAACATCATTAAAACATTGAATCCATTTCCTACGCTCATCTCGCTGACCTCCTACATCAAACATGCTGAATAAAATACAAAATGCAAGTAAAATAAATAAAATGGGTAACTAAATAAACTAAAATTACGCTCATAACTCACTGAAAATTCACTTTGTCCACCTGAAATCTTGTCTCAAATATTCCAGAAGTTAAAACACGGCACCGCAAAATATCTTGTTCATTTGGAGTGTATTTGGGATTCTTAATAGTGCTCACCCGATCCAAAAAACTTAAAATACAAAAAAAAAAAAACCAATTACAATAAACTAATCGGATTTAAATAACACATTAACACTTGAATACAACTTCATTTTGTACCAACTTAATAACTGTTTAGATTATTTGGTTTATGGATGCGAAAGGGATAGATTTTCAGTTGACTTGTGTTTATAAAACAAAAATAAAATTGAAAAAAAAAAAACAGGTTATTGAAAAATAAAACAACAATTTTGATATATATGTTACTATAGTCAGAAAACCATGTTTTTATTCTTCCAACTGTGAAAACAAGACCAAATTTCATCTCGATAATTCAGTCAACGTTTAATTCGATGTATCAGACCTACGCTTTGCGTCATTTTTTTGAACACTGGGATCCACACCAGGTTTTATGAATCATTGCAAAGTATTTCCTCATCTTTAAATTTGCAGTTCTAAACAGAGGAACTTTGCGGGCATTTTTAATGAAATTTTCTGATCGTCACATTAATTTCGCAATGAATTTGTATGTTTTCTTTTCATCTTGGAGCTGACGATCAAGTCTCTTTTCCTCTGGACTACAGTGAGGTCCACGACCCATGTAAATTTTTACAACATCATAGTTAATCCATAAATTAGCTTCATTTACTCAAAAAGTAACCTTCGGTAAATAAATAACACTACATTATTACGAAAATACACCTTTTTTTGTCCAGCTCAATTTGAAGGATGAACAAATAAACAAACCGCAATATTTAACAAGAAGCAATTTTCTGCGGGCATTTTGGGATTGTAGAAGGTAAGGTGAATTTTTTTTCCTTTCAATTCTGAAATTTTGGGGTTCACACCTATTATTTTGTCCAGGTGTGTAGACATACTTTTTTATTACAATAGAAACGGGTGACCAATAACCGAAAAAAAATGTAAAATAAGTGGAACGTTTAGTGAGAAACAGAGTAGCGTCCTCGGACCGGTACTGGGTACAATAACCGATGCTCCACGGGTCGTCAAAAATAGTATTCTACATAATGATCTCCAGATGCTTTCAGTTTGGGAGGAAATCAACAGGCACACTAGCAGATATAACGATGGGCTGATCTCTCACATCAATCAATCCACTTGCCAACGAACTCAACCATAACTGTTCCAGACGACTTAAAAGACTCCACCCTAGTGATCTGCGGCGTGGACACCAATTACGACGATTTCATTAATTTTTAATAAAAATTAATTCGATAATAATAATGACAACAATATATATTCTTCCCCTGTCAACGTATGATACTTATGTCTTAAAAGTACCTTGGTATTTGATTGGCGTAATATAAGATGAAAAAAATAAAATTGAATTGTGTTGTTTGTTCCACTTACGGTATCATTTGTCTTATTGTATCAAAAAAAAAACTAAAACATCAATTCTTATTAGGACTATGCATTAATTTTAAAGGTTTTTTCACCAAAAATGGGGCTTTATTTCGATTTCAAAATGGATTGATACATCATTCAAAGTACTGTCCGTCGCTAGCCACAACCTTTTCCCATCTTTCTTTCAATTTCCGGATTCCGTTTCTCCAAAATTCCGGCTTCTGGGCGGCTATGAATGAATCGATCCATTTTTTGGTCTCTTCATATGAAGAGAAGCGGTGTCCAGCCAGCTTACGCTGCATCTCCCGGAACAAGTGGTAATCCGCAGGAGCAATGTCTGGGCTGTACGGCGGGTGGGGTAGCACTTCCCAGTTGAGCGTTCCAAGGTATGTTTTGACGACCTGTGCAACATGCGGCCGAGCGTTGTCATGCTGCAAAATAACCTTGTCGTGTCTTTCGACCGTTTCCGGCCGTTTTTCAAGCAATGCTCGGCTCAAACGCATCAATTGACGTCGGTAGACTTCCCCAGAGATGGTTTCGTTGGGTTGGAGCAGCTCATAGTACACCACACCCTTCTGATCCCACCAAATACAGAGCATGAGCTTCGAACCATGAATATTCGGCTTGGACGTCGATGGCGCCGGTTGGCCGGGCTTGACATATGTTTTTTTACGCTTTGGGTTATCGTAATGGATCCACTTTTCGTCGCCAGTCACAATACGATGCAAAAAACCCTTCCGGCCAAGTCGTTCAAGCAGCAATTCGCAAGTGAAAAATCGGCGTTCGACGTCTCTCGGCTTCAACTCGTATGGCACCCAATTACCTTGCTTTTGGATCATTCCCATCGCTTTGAGACGTCTGGAAATGGTTGCTTGGTCAACGTCCAACGTTTCGGCGAGCTCTTCTTGCGTTTGGCACGGGTCTTGGTCCAGCAATGCCTCCAATTCTGCGTCTTCGAACCTTTTGGGCTGGCCAGGTCGCTCCTTGTCCTCGCTATCAAAAACACCACTTTTGAAGCGTCGAAATCAGTACTCACAGGTTGAAATCGATGGAGTATGGTTCGGGTAGGCATCCAACAGCAATTGACGGGCTTGGGTGGTATTTTTCTTCAAATTGAAGCAAAAAAGCAAGGCTTCCCGCAAATTGCGTTTTGACGGCACGAAAGTTGACATACTCGGAGCACAAAAAAACTATGTTGTGTACACTTCAGCGAAATGACAGATACTGGTAAACAAAGCCTAATGATGAGGCTTTGACATGAATATAGTTACAGTATTGCCAGATGCGATACTGTTGTAAATAACGCCATCTGTGTGCAACCTTTAAAATTAATGCATAGTCCCAATAACTAATGGTAACAAAAAAACAAATTAACTAATCCAGAGTCAAAAATCAAGTGATCAAAACATTTGCAACTTTTAAGAAAAGATAAGGAATTTACAGTATAAAATACAATAGCTTAATATTTTGTTGCATAGCCTTTGTTTTTGATAATAGCAGCATATCTTGGCATTGACGACATCAGCTTTTCAATATAATTACTTGGAATTGCTCTCCACTCCTTTTCTAATTCCACGAAAAGCTCATCACCATTTCAGAATACCTTATTACCTATTATGCGCTTAAACATCATCCACATATTCTCCACGGCATAACATCGATTTGTTTTTCTTGAAACCATGACTTAACCAGTCTTGATATATGCTTAGGGTTACTGTCGTGCTGAAATGTCAAATGTAACGACATTTCCTATTCAGCAAATGGAAGCATTAGGCATTCATCGTTTCCGTGATTCTAACAAGTGGACTAATAACATTGCACGAAAAACAACCCCTCACCATCACATTGCCACCGCCTTGCATTATTGTGGCAGTTGTATACCTTGGATTGTATTTCTCACCTCGCGGACGCCAAACGTAAGCTTTTTTGTCTGAACATCGCGGGTTGAATTTTAATTCATCTGACCATAAAGTTGTTTTCCACTGCCTCCAATTTAATAGTGAATAGCAAGAATCGATTCTTTGTTGAAACGACTATTAAATCGGACAACTACCACCTGGAAAAATGTCAGGTTTTGTTCTAAAATGTGAAACGATTCTGGTAGATTCAACAATGGAATCGGCTTTGAATCGAAACCGAGCTGGCAAATTTCTGCTAGTATTGGAAAATTTTCGGTAATTTTCAACCGAAATTGTCCTTCCGACAGACTTCCGCTCCTTTTTTTTTTCAAACCAAAACAAGAACAGCTGATCATGGCACAAATCAAAGGTAAGTAAAAATTATTATTTTAATGGTTTTTATAAAATTGGGGAGCTTTACGATCCAGTAATCCTAAGGTCTTGAAATTTGCTTGGTTGTTGAATATGGGACAGACACTTCAAATTTCAGTTCGTTAACACAAAAACAAAATAAAAGTTTTTCTTATAAGAACCTGAATTTTAATGAGTGGTAAACCCCTCACCCCCTAGTGGTCCCGTTTGGTTGGTTCCGACAAATGTACTTCGTCTAGTAAAATTTCAGCTCTCTAGCTCAAAAACTGAGGGACTGAGTGTAAAAAAGACATCAGAAGAAGTCCTTTTGATAATAAGCCTTTTCACAGAAGTGCATGAGCTGTTTCAATGTACAAGCAGCTCAAAAGCGAACAACAAAAGGGAAAATAATGAAATTGTTGGGTTGTTGTAAAACAATAATGACTTTAGAGATGAATACTGAGTTAGGGTCACTTTGCCAGCAAATGTGCTACCCACTTGTTGACCAGGGCTGCGACGTTTTTGGTTAGTGCTGCATAATTGTCAAGCAACAGTTTGTTAAGAAACCGAAATGTAAAGGGAGAAAAAAAAACCTTGTAATTTTTTTTTCTTTCGTTTTTAACTATTTGTGTAAAACCAATGCCATTTATTTTTGTTTTTTTAAGGCACGGTCGGTCCCTAACCGATTTAAGGAGATATTTATTTAAAAGGTAATTTGTGTGTATGTATACATTTTTAAATATACATGTGCGTTGCAGTCGACTATTGTTTGTTACGCAGCAAACATTTTGATGATTGAATTTTCAATAGTCGTCTTACTAACACGTTTTGGACTCCTTTGAGTGATTAAAAATTGAGTTATCATATATTTAGCGACTGAGCGACGATCGCTTGAGTGACGTAAAATATTAAATGTTATGACTGCATTGTAGTAGCCTCGATACTGCGAATTTCGTGAGCGACGTCGCTCAGCAATTGAATTGGCTTTAATTTTTATGCATCACTGACAGTCAAAAGCAAAGATAATGAATTTATATAGACTGGATAAGTTGGACAAAAAAGATAACGCCCTCAATTTTCCAAAAATCAGGCGAATTTATTCTATTTAATTTTATGGTCAAAAAAGAGAGCGCTATCAATTTTCAAGCGAATTTGCTTCATTACGGCTTTCACACAGGGTGCGAAGAACTTTACTAGATAAAGGCATATTACTAACTAAATAACTCAAGCGATATCGCTTGATTTGTGGCCACATTACTCAAAGCGATCGCTGATAACAATCGCTCAAGCAACCGTCGCTCAATGGGGCCTTACCCTCATGCGGCAATCTACCTGTTTTATATGTCAGTAAAGTCTTTGTGATGTATTGCATACGAGGTTTGTTCAAATCATATCGCGAATTTTGAATTTACGCGGGCTACGTATGTTCGATTTTTTAATGGTATTATGTTGGTACTCATATACCTCACTTATGCTATCAAGGTCGGACATTTTAAATATTTAGTTTATTTTTGACAGCTGTTTTGCTTGCCTTGTCTTCGGTTTTTGCCTACTCCAAAAGAATTGATCAAAGAATTTGTATTATTATTATGTAGATCTAATATATAGAAGTGACTCTGTACCGGTTTCTAATGACAATAAAAAACTTGTGATTAAGTCCGGTAGCTTCAGCACTCTTTTTAAGAAATACCGCTGGAAAATGTGTACCACTTCCAGCATTATGCATCGCCAAAATATGCCCGCACCATTGCACTCGAAAAATGTGTACTCTTTGCAGTTCTCTTGTATACAAGTTAACAACAATTTATTTCAAAATACCAAAAGGTAGCTAAACTTTAAAATGCTGATCAAGCGTCCTGCACGAGCGATAATCTTCCAAGAAGCGCAATGCAATTCTATCTCTTGCGCAACGTAACCGTCGCTACTGTTTGCTAACGACTTCGCTGCTGACGTCGTATCCAACAAGCTCAGAGTTAAGTAGGGATAGAATTGATCTAAGCAGTTCAGTTGCAAATTTATATCTGAATAAACCGCATTAAATTCGGAATAAATTAATTTTCTTGTTTTAATTAAAAAGAAAATAACTTACATATTTAATGTTCATTGCATTTTTTGCAATTTGTGACAAATATCATACTATTTCGTTCATCATTTTATTTTTCAGCATTGTTGACGAAAATTCTCTTTCAGCTGCGCAAAGATAAAAACATTAAAAACAAAATGAAACCAACCAATAAGCCGATGCTCGGGCCAGGCGCTGCCAGGTACAGCTCGTCAATCCTAACAATTAGTTTCTGATCCTCGTTGACAGATTGCTTGTTAGTAATGTCCCATTAAATTACAAAAAAATACAAAATATGTGACAACCATATAACTTTCGTTTAATTGATAAATTTGAAGCCACCAGTTCAGTGCATGATACTCATTACGATACTCCTGTGGGTCAACGTGAAGCAATGTCGTCCGAAAATATCGCTGCGGTGGCCAAAAGTGTGCGCCAACATCCGGAAATGTCGATTACACGACGTTTTGTAAGAACTTTGCCATTTAACGACCAGAATGTAGCGAATTTTGCATCGGAATTTGGTCATGCACCCGTATAAAATTCAATTAACGTAGGATGATTCATTCTCGTATCGTTTTCGGATTCGGTCGGGGTAGTTTTGTCCGCAAAAGTCTCGTAACCGATATCATTTACGAAGATTTTGTCCACACGATACTTGCTCATATACAAACTCACACACACTTTAATTTATTTTTGCTTTACCTGCTCTGTAACTATTTCATTCTCTTCACTTGATCGATTTCTAACTGCTGTGACACATTTACATATGTAACGTAGTTTTCCAAAGCAGCGGCCCTTAATAATTTTTAATTATGTAAAACTTCTTTAGTTTCGGGATTTATTTATGGTCATAGCGAAAGCGAGCCGCACTGGAAACTGTTGTTATTTGAATTCAAATGAAGTCCGGAGTTTTACGTGCTCGCCTGTCTGTAAAAGACTTAAGAACACGGTGCCAAGCACATGGATTGAACGTCAATCAACGTCCCCTTGGATAAATATCCGCAGGTACCAAATTAAAGTCATATTTATTTTGGTAAATATGACTCTCTCCTTGGTGGGGAGCGAGGCCTATCTTAAACCTCTGCTGCTCTCTGGGTCACAGCACCCGGTTGTATAACGCAACTCCACGTCGAGTATTACTCTACCCGCATTTGGGTATTAAACCATAGCCACCACGATACTCCCACAAGGGGGCCGTACCCGCTGGCCAGGACGGAACAAGTTCCGTGGGCTCCTGACCACCCGTGGTACCAGAAAATAGCCTCTGGTTAGACTTCGTACCCGAGGTACTACCAAATTCGAACCCCAAAAAGTCCATGGGTTGGTGCCCCATAATGTTTTCATTCATGTATTAGGACTATGCATTAATTTTAAAGGTTTTTTCACCAAAAATGGGGCTTTATTTCGATTTCAAAATGGATTGATACATCATTCAAAGTACTGTCCGTCGCTAGCCACAACCTTTTCCCATCTTTCTTTCAATTTCCGGATTCCGTTTCTCCAAAATTCCGGCTTCTGGGCGGCTATGAATGAATCGATCCATTTTTTGGTCTCTTCATATGAAGAGAAGCGGTGTCCAGCCAGCTTACGCTGCATCTCCCGGAACAAGTGGTAATCCGAAGGAGCAATGTCTGGGCTGTACGGCGGGTGGGGTAGCACTTCCCAGTTGAGCGTTCCAAGGTATGTTTTGACGACCTGTGCAACATGCGGCCGAGCGTTGTCAAAATAACCTTGTCGTGTCTTTCGACCGTTTCCGGCCGTTTTTCAAGGAATGGTCGGCTCAAACGCATCAATTGACGTCGGTAGACTTCCCCAGAGATGGTTTCGTTGGGTTGGAGCAGCTCATAGTACACCACACCCTTCTGATCCCACCAAATACAGAGCATGAGCTTCGAACCATGAATATTCGGCTTGGACGTCGATGGCGCCGGTTGGCCGGGCTTGACATATGTTTTTTTACGCTTTGGGTTATCGTAATTGCTCCACTTTTCGTCGCCAGTCACAATACGATGCAAAAAACCCTTCCGGCCAAGTCGTTCAAGCAGCAATTCGCACGTGAAAAATCGGCGTTCGACGTCTCTCGGCTTCAACTCGTATGGCACCCAATTACCTTGCTTTTGGATCATTCCCATCGCTTTGAGACGTCTGGAAATGGTTGCTTGGTCAACGTCCAACGTTTCGGCGAGCTCTTCTTGCGTTTGGCACGGGTCTTGGTCCAGCAATGCCTCCAATTCTGCGTCTTCGAACCTTTTGGGCTGGCCAGGTCGCTCCTTGTCCTCGGTATCACAAACACCACTTTTGAAGCGTCGAAACCAGTACTCACAGGTTGAAATCGATGGAGTATGGTTCGGGTAGGCATCCAACAGCAATTGACGGGCTTGGGTGGTATTTTTCTTCAAATTGAAGCAAAAAAGCAAGGCTTCCCGCAAATTGCGTTTTGACGGCACGAAAGTTGACATACTCGGAGCACAAAAAAACTATGTTGTGTACACTTCAGCGAAATGACAGATACTGGTAAACAAAGCCTAATGATGAGGCTTTGACATGAATATAGTTACAGTATTGCCAGATGCGATACTGTTGTAAATAACGCCATCTGTGTGCAACCTTTAAAATTAATGCATAGTCCCAATAGTAACCAAGAAATCCAATTTATAGAGGATAACCTGGATCACAAATTAAATGAAAATAATGTTCCCTCCAGGAATATGAGTTCTATACATAAAGATATAAAACTCAGAAGAATTTCCCGCTAGGGAGGATTTGAATTCAAATAGTATGTCAACACGTCTTCTCCTTTATATTTTCTCTTCAGAATGGTTGCTTCGATCACGTTGTTCAGTAATATTTTTACTGCTAGCCGTTTGCCGTTACAAAGATGCGGTGAGTTTATATTTCGCAACGTTATGATCAGTGATCCGACCTTTAATTGAAGATTGTCAGGCGGCAATTAACTAATTTGTAAATCCTTAATTCACCCGCAATGCCATCTTAAATTTTGTACTACTTATATGTAGGTTTTATGATATTTATTTAGGTTTTAAGATGTTTATTTAGGTTTTAACTTAGTTATTAAGTTGAATATACAGTTTTGGTTTTAAATCAATACAGCGTTCGAGATCCGTCATGCTGCTATGCCGTTTTAATCACTTCTGTCTTTGGAGTTGACATTCTCTTAACCTAGCTGCATACTTTGGTCGTCGTTGTTGCTCTTGTTGTTGCGGTACGTCGATGCCGCTTTCGTCTTCGGCGCTACATTCCTCTTTGTAGCTTTCGTCGTTGGTGTTTTTGTCATCGCTTGTGCTACTGTTGTTGTTCTTTCTAATCTACCATTCCCACATTCGGCCATTCTGACTAAGCATTCACCTCGAATGCTTCGTAATCAACGCTGTTCCTTATGCACATGGATCATGGCTTCATGTACTGTGCGCATGTTGCTGTATTTCTCGGACCTTCACTGTTCCCTACTTTTTGCACAACATAGGCGTTGTTGTATTTGACAAGAACAACCTGATATGACCCCAAAAACTTAAATTTAAGTTTTAAGCCACTACCAAATTGTATCCGCTTCATAGCTACCAAATATAAAACAAATAAAAGAAAAGAATAACGGATGAAACGAAACTCAATGAATGGTAAATTTTCATTTTGCTTTGACTGCTGTTCCATAGTAACGGAAAATCATTTGTTTTCAGTAATTCGCGAACGCTCTAAGGAAATGCTTGATATTAATAATTTAGCGTTAACAGTTAAGAAATGCTCTTAAGACTGAAGATCGCAAAATCCAAAGGCACTACATTGAAAACCTTTCATCAACGAGTACCAAGTTTTCGATTTGGAGAGCACAAGACCGCATGAATCCACCAATAACAGCTGACAGCCCCATCCGGGATCAAAGTGGAAACTGGGCGAGATCTGACGAGGAAAAGGCTTTCACTTTTGCCAACCACCTCAACCACCGTCTTTCAACCAAACTTGCCAAGAAACGGATTTCAGCTTCGCCAGCAGCTTCCATAGGCTAATTGCAGCGTGCTTAAAACTAATTCAAATGAGATAAGAGCAGCAATTCATAATTTAATCCCAAAGAAAGCGCCTGGACACGATCTCACTCCCAAGATGATTATTGAGCTACCAAACTATGCAATATCATTCCTTTCAATGCTCTTCAACGCAATACTCAAAATGGGCTATTTTCCAGCACTTTGGAAGAAGTCTGTAATAATTATGATCCCTAAAGTTGGTAAACACAAATCAATGGTGTCCTCTTATCGGCATATAAGTTTGCTGCCGGTGCTATCAAAATTATTTGAAAAAATTTTTATTAAGAAGCTCATACCATACATAAACGCAAACAACAGTATCCCCACACATCAATTCGGGTTTAGATCAAAACACAGTACAATCGAGCAAGTAAACCGTGTCACTATGGGTATCAGAACGGTCTTTTGAGCACCGAGAATACTGTTCAGCTATATTCATTAATGTTGCTCAAGCTTTTGACCGTGTATGGCATGTTGGTCTCATTCACAAAATAAAAAAAAATACAACTGGTATCGAACTGGCTAGACAATTGGCGTATAAAAGTCAATCCGGATAAATGCAATCACGTAACATTCACCTTAAACAAGAGAGACTGTCCGTCCATCATTTTTAACAACACCACCGACCACACTGTACTGAAGTCACCTACCTAGGAGTACATTTGGACAGACGACTCACCTGGCGGAAGCATATAGAAGCCAAAAAAATTTCCATGAAATTAAAAGCCCAGTCCCTCCACTGGCCAAACCCAAGATCTGGGCTAAGCCTCGATCTAATAAAACCTAACTGGACATACGGTTCCCAGCTTTGGGGGAACGCAAGCCCAAGTAACGTTGAAGTCATCTAAAGAGCCCAATCAAAAATACTTCGTTTCTTAACAGGTGCTCCCTGGTACATTTCGAACGCGAATATCCATAGAGACCTTAACGTCCCACTAATTAAAACCGAATTGGACCAAATGAAACAAAAATATCTTGTTAAGCTCTCGGAACGTCCTAATCCAATAGCTCGATCACTATCTTATATGAGTTGTCGCACGCGCCTTCGTCGGAATGACTTTCCTGCCCCATAAACACTGGAAAGTTTCTTTAGCTCACCACTATAGAAACTTTTAAAACTTCATTAGTTCGTTTTTAAGATTTCTCAATTATTGTTAGGCTTTGTGTTGTATGCAAAGTGAAGCAATAAATAAAAAAGAACGCAAAAAAAAAAAAAAGAAATTAGGTGGCCTTTATTAAAAAAATAGAACAAAAAAGTTTTTTTTAATTAGAACCAGAATTTTAATGAGTGTTTGATTCGATCAAACTGAAATTTCGACAACCATCCAAATTTCAAGATAGTGGAATTACTGGATCGTATAGCTGCCATACAAACTAAAAAGTTCCTTGTATGGGAGTTTTTTTTGTTTTTTAGTTTTAGTATTTGTTGCTGATGCTGCTTTCTACGAAAATTTCAGTGCTCTAGCTATTGTGGTTTATGAGATATGACCCGAGGATTGACGGACGGACAACGAAGTATCTGCAATACGGTTCCTTATGGTACCCTTGGGATCCGGAACCCTAAAAAGGCCCAGTAAAGTATAGATATATATAGTAGAAATACTGCAGTAAAGCAGCAGACAGGATGAGGAAACGAAATGTGGTAGCTCCACAAAATTGGAAAAAAATGATAAAAAGTTGGTGCAAGAGAAAAGGGAAATGAATCGAATGAAGGTGAAAATGTTGAGGGATAATAAGAAGCATTGGGAAAAGCAGTAAAGAGAGCAAAAAATGCGTAATATAATACGTTTGAATCGAGCGTTGAAGGAAAAACGCCCGCAATACTCGGAAAGACACGACAAGGTGATACTTCTACATGACAACGCTCGGCCACATGTTTCCAAGGTAGTGAAAACATACCTGGAAACTTTGAAATGGGACATCCCACCCCACCCGCCGTACTCTCCAGATATCGCCCCTTCTGATTTTTATTTATTCAGATTGATGACGCATGAACTGGCAGGACACCACTTTCGTTCTTTCGAAGAAGCCAAAAACTGGATTGATTCGTGGATCGCGTCAAAAGACAAACAATTTTTCCGACGAGGAATTCAAAAGCTGCCAGAAAAATGGGAAAAAGTTGTGGCTAGTAATGGAAATTATTTTGGAGATTGAGTATGTAACGAGTTTTTTATAATAAAGCCTCAAATTATGAAAAAAAACGGCGATTTTCTATTTGTACGCCCAATATAATAATAATAATAATAATAAATATGCAGTTTTTGGCATTTTATGCGATCTTGGGTTGAAATTGTTTGAAGAAACCCATAATAAAACCGTGGTGGACATATGTATATATAACGTTCTAAATAATACTTAAGCTTACAAAAAAAAAACAAAAAAACCCATGCACTTATTTCAACGTGACACATACCAATAGAAAGCTACATTATTATATTTTAATCTAAAATTAATCACTTTAAGTTATAATGTTGTAGTTCGCAGAGTATTGCATTTTTCTAGATGAAGTCGAAAAGCAGTTCCATTTTTTGTAACTTTCTAATTAAAATTTTTATTGCTAATATATTGGAAACCTTAAATCGGTGGAACCTCCTTTTTGCTCTAAATATAGAGCTACCATACTACTATCGAAAAATAAAAACAAGACAAATGTTGTTTCAAGTTTTACTTATTTTTTTAACTTTCGAATGTAATGTTCGCGTCCGTGGAAATGCCCATATGTCTTCTTATTTTCGTTCTGTAACTTCAAAGTATGTGACTTCACCTTTGCTCGTAAATTATTGCGTTCATTCGTGAATATTGCCTGCGTCTCCTTGTTGATTAGCTCTCGTAGCTGGTGATCTTCATTTGTTCTCATTTTTAAACGACCCAACAATTCGAATGGTGTTGTATCAATAATTCGTGTAAATATTGAGTTAATCGCTTGTTGTACTCTGGGAACAACCTTGTACCACTTCGAAGGATCATCGACACTGAGTTTGGAAAGCACTGAAATAATAATTGCATCTAATCTTTCCTCTTGTCCATTCACTCGTGGTAAGAACATCTATTATGGCTTTTATTTTTCCATCACGGTAAGGTGTATTTTTCATGCCAATGCCAATACATCGGTAATCGTCATTACAGGATATCTGCTGAGCGCGTCGACATGCTTTATACGTGTATCAGAACGATGTTCAACTGTATAATTATGTTCTTGCAGAAATATTATCCAGCGAGCTACTCATGTGCACAAATATTGCTTCTCAAGCGTTTTCGTAAAATCGTTGCAATCAGTTACCAGTTTAAAGTTAATTCCCAAAAGATGGATTCTAAACTTCATCAATACCACCTATATATGTATATAACTGCCACAATTTCTAGTTCGTGGCTACGAGGGTCACTCAACAAGTACTTAGCCTCACCGCCGATGACGCAGCTAATACAAAAGAGTGTTACCATCGTGCAGTATATTCTTTTAGTAGACTACTGTCAAAGTCTCAGTCAATTCCCTTCATTAGTTTTGTTTTGAAAGCTTTTGGAAGCGAGCGTGTCGGTCAGTTTTACAAAAATAGAAAAAGAGCAATATCGTTCGGTGATTCGTCTCTGGTGTGTTTGGCGCTGTTTAAGCGCAATCCGGCGGAGTTCTTGGGTCGTTTCGTGACCGTCGACGAAACATGGATTCACTAGTACACAGATCAGATTTTTAAGATAAATCCTGCTGTAAATCTTCTCTCCCTGTAGTCGATCTAACTGGTCCTCAATGAGCGGTAATAGAAAATGATCTATTACAACTACCTTGTTTATTCTTCGAAAGTCTACACAAAGTCTCGCTGTTCCATCGCGTTTTTTAACCAAAGCTATCGGACTTGTAAACTCAGATGACGATTCTTCGATTATGCCGTTCTTCATCCATTCTTCACTTTGCTCTTCAACAATATTTCCTTCTGTAAAAGCCAACCTACGTGGCCGTGAAAATATTGGTGTTTCGTTGATGCCGGTTCATAATTTGAAATAAGGTCATTTACTTCTTGCTTGGCGGCGAGACTTGCTCCTCCGTTTATTTTAAACATTTCTTCATGCAAGCATTTATCTTCATTATATTGCTTTCTTCATTCATTTCAATGTTCTTCACGAGCTTACGCAATTGAACACCTTTCATTAAACACTAGTTCCGCGTGTTGACACAATTCTTCCCCTATAACCAACTTCACATCAAGGCTAGATGCCTGGTACTACATGAAAACTTATTAAGAAACATTCGTCGTCAATTAAAACTTTACCTTTGAAGTATCCTTTATGTTGAACTAGCGTTACTGGGCGTGCGTTGCTACGTCCCCTGGGCGTGCTCAAGTTATTAAAAAAAAAAAAAAAAAAAGGGCCTAGTGCGAGTCAGACTCGCACACGGAGGGTTCCGTACTAAACTTAGAAAACGTTTCTGCCTACGCTGTGTAATAGAGCATTCGGAAATATTTAATTATTGATGACTTATATTTAGGGTATAGCCAGTAACATTCAGCATTTCAATACTGTGGCCGAAATAAAAACTTAAATTTGGGTTTGGGTTTTTATGGGAACGATCCAGTAACTCTAGGGTTTTGTAATTTACGCATTTTGTGACATTGACTAGAAACTTACAGTAACTAAATTTTAGTTGAATAGGACAAAAACCAAAAAAGTTTTTCTAATAAGAACATGAATTCAAGTGGGTGGTTTGTATGGGAGGTAACCCCTAGTGGGCAGATTCGGCTGGTTTCGACAAATGTACTGTGTATAGTAAAAAGAAAGGTTCGTGCAAAATTCTATAGCTCAAAAATTGAGGCACTAGGCACTGGCTGATTCCAACGCATTCCCCAATGTTAGAAACTTTTAGTATCTAAATTTCTGTTCAATAGTCAAAAAAACAAAAAAAAATTTTCAATGAAGAACCTGAGTTTTAATGGTGGGTTTGTTTGAGGATTGGAACGAACTACTACTATGCAGATGAAGTGGGCATTCCTCATTGGCTCACTCAGCCCATCTGTCTCTGACTACCTATGGCTGTTAGTAGGGGCATAGCTTGAAATAAAATTCCTTCAACGATTCAGAGACAGGTGGATTTCCTATATATTATCTTACGATTAATTGTAATTTTTGCTTGTTTTTCACAAAAAAATTTACATGAATGGTGAATATGGGTCAGACACTTATACTGTCTTAATTACAGTTCGATAATACAAAAATAATAATAAATACATGCATTTGGGTTTGTATGCGAGATACCCTTCCTAATTGTCCGATTTGGCTGATACTGACAAATGTACAGCGCCTGTTAAAATGCCAAATTTCTGCTCTCTAGTTTACATACATTCAGACGGATATGGTTAAATCAACTCGTCTCATCGAGCTGATCAAGAATATATGCATAAGAATATTTAATGCATCTACAATGTCCCCTTCAGCATGTTACAAACTTTATGGCAAACTTATAATGCTATTTATGGCTTGAAGATTATAAACACCCCTTCCTTTTAAAAGCTATTAAATAAAATTCGCAAAGCTGTGTATATAATTTACATTAAGGGTAAAAGTTGCTGCTATAACCACACTAAAATTATCGTACAAAACACACTTTGCCTATTTATTGTAATATATATGATTATAGATATATTATTGTAAGCTACTTACTATTTCGCACAGTCAATTAATTGATATTCATTTGACCTCTCATAGGTTTGGAGCACTCCTTTGTCTTTCCAAAGTTCCTCTGTGTGTTCATAAAATTCAGGAGGATAGTTAAAATCCGGGCCTGTAAAAAACAATATTTGGAGTTCGTAACTCTTAAACAACAATGATCACACAGAATATTTATTATCGTAGACAAGATTTGATAAGTCTTTGACTGACAAAATAATACTCGTCATATTTCAGCACAACATGCACTAATGCAATAAAAATTAAAAAAAAAAATATTGTTTTTGTAATAGGTACTTCTAAACTAACGGCAGTGATGGCTGATGGGAGGATGATCAGAGCCTGTGGTTAAATAAATATGTTGAATTTGTCCTATTTACGGCTTCCTAACTCTACCATACTTTTTGTTTTCGGCATCCAAGTATGTTCCAGATGTTTTCTATCAGGTTCAGCTCTAAAAATTACGCAACCAAAGTCCAAAGCATTCATAAAATATAATAACAACGGCATTGTATGATCCCCTTCATTATTAAACACTTAAAGCCTTTCCTAATTGTCATGAATAAACGGTTGGAAAATATTGCCAAACCTTCACACATTCTTCTGGGTTATCGATTTTGAGCTTACAAAGCTTAGATTAAAGGTACCAATATGCAAATGCACCCCACACCATAACAGAACTAGTACCAAAATGCAATTTCCAATATATAAGGTGCTCAGTTCGTAAATTTTACGAATAGCTATCTGGGCTAGTGGTGTCAAACTATCAATAGTCTCACCATCGAAAAAGTGTAAAACTGGTTGTTTGAGGAGAATTGTAGTTCTATACGTTAGAACTATCGATTTTTATGATCAAGTTTATCGATTGTAAGTTAGAAAAAAAAAAAATGCACAAAAACATTAAAGGTATTGTACACAATTGTACATTTGGGTTATTGTATGAATTTCTTTAATTTTTCAGTCATTCTGTGTTTTAACATGCACAAGAGTGGTACCTCCCATACAAACAACCCATTTGAATTCATGTTCTTATTAGAAAAACTTTTTTGATTTTTTTCCTATCGACACTATCAGTTTCCAAGAAAGGTGCAACACATTTGTCGGAACCAGCTCATTCGGACTACTAGGGGTATCTACTATACAAACCACCCATTTGAATTTGAGTATTTCATCTTCGACAGTTTCGAAGATAACATTCTTTCTTGTTTTATTTTATACTGTTCAAATTTCGATAACACAAAAACACAGAAGTTTTTCTAATAAAAACTTAAATTTGGGTTTGTAGGATCCAGCAATCTAGGGTCTTGAAATTTACGCATTTTATGGACATTGATTAGAAGCTGTGCAATAGCACAAAAAATAAAAAAGTTTTTCTAATATAAACTTAAATTTGGGTTTGGGATTTTGTGGGAGCTATTCGATCCAGTAACTCTAGGGTATTGAAATTTTCGCATTTTATGGACATTATTAGAAACTTTTATTAACAAATTTTATTTCAATAGTAAATACAAAAACAAAACAGTTCTTCTATTAAGAAACTGAATTTTAATGGGTGAGATACCCGATTTAGTACTGCGTCTGGTAAAAAGAAAGGTTTGTGCAAAATTTCAGCACCATAGCTCAAAAACTGAGGGTCTAGTTTGCATACGTACAGACAGACAAACGGACATGGCTCGTCGATCTCGCCAAATGGGGTTGGGTTGTGTCCATCCACTTTATGGAAGATTTTACGAAAGGATCTTGATTTAAAAGCTTTTAACATTCGAATTGTGCAGAAATTAAACCTAAACAACCGTCGTATGCGCCAATTCGGTCAATGGGCTGAAGCACAAATTGATTACATACTCAGAAAATTACTGTTTGGTGCGCTTTACAGAGGTGAACGATACAGAGATATGATTAGAAGTTATTTCGTACCTCAATTAGCTGGCATTAATCTTGCTGAAATGTAGATCCAACAGGACGAAGCCACATGCCACACAGCGCACACTATTGATTTACTCAAAGAAACTTTTGATGAACGAATAATTTCACGTAATGGTCCTACTAATTGGCCACAAAGATCGTGTGATTCAACCCCATTGGATTATTTTCTTTCGGGTTATGTAAAGCCACTTGCCTATGCCGATAAATCAGATACAATTGAACACCTGGAAATCAACGTTCGAAAAATTATTGGCGAAATACGGGCGCAAATGCTGCGAAAAGTGTGTGAACAAATCATTCAAAGTATTGTCCGCCGGAAGCGACTACTTTTTCAAATCTCTCTGGTCATTTTTGAATACCATCTCTAAAAAATGAGTCTTCTCTGGCCTTGATCCAATCATTGAACCATTTTCGATTTCTTCAAAAGACCCGAACCGGTGACCCCCCAAATCGTTTTGCATCCGTCGAAAAAAGCCAGTAGTCGGAAGGAGCATGGTAAGACCTCCCATTTCAGCGTTTCCAGGTAATTTTTGACCGTTACAGCTACGTGGGGCCTAGAGTTGTCATGTTGCTAAATCACCTTGTCATGCCTTTCGGCCGTTTCTGGCCGTTTTTCACCCAATGCACGGCTCAAAGGCATTAGTTGTAGTCGATAAAGTTCCGCATTAATGGTTTCGTTTGGTTTCAGTAGTTCAAATATACCACACCCGTCTGGTCCCACCATATACAGAGCATGACCTTTGAACCGTGGATGTTTTGCTTTGGCGTCAATGCAGACGATGATGGAAAGAGTTGACCAGGCTTGACACAGTATTTTTTCTTCTGGTGGTTATCGTAGTATATCCATTTTTCATCTCCAGTCACGACCCGTTGCAAAAATCCATTCCTTTGATGCCTTTCAAGAAGCAGTTCCGAAGCGAAAAATCGCCTTTCGACATCTCTCGGCTTCAACTCGTACGGCACCCAATATCCTTGCTTTTGACTAAATCCTAATTGATTGAACCGAACGGAAATTGCTTGCTGAGTCATTCCCAACGATTCTGCGAGTTCAGTTTGCATTTGGCACGGATCTTGATGCAGTAAAGCCTCCAATTCCTCATCTTCAAACTTTTTGGGTTGGCCAGGACGCTCTTTGTCTTCGAAACTCCACTCACCACTTTTGAAGCGACGAAACCACTCTCGGCATGACTTATCGATCGGAGCAAATTCACCATAAACTTTCTCAAACATTCGATGGGCTTCAGCTGCACTTTTCTTCCCTTAAAAAAGAAAATTAAAACTTTCCGCAAATGCCGTTTATTTAACACAAATCCGGACATTTTCGAAGAGGCAAAAAACAGTGTTGTTGTCAGAAACAGATGCTGATGCACACTAATTATTGTTGACAGATGTCAAACCTTTCCAATGGAATAGGTAATCGCTTCCAAAATTGGCCACAACTTGCAGGTGGAGCCATCTTTTGAAAACGGACCGAACTAATTTGTACTCCCAATATAAAAAAATGGAAAAACGCTACAAAAACAAGCCGAAAAGTTTCCGGAGAGAATGCTGAAGTGAACGAACGCGCGAACCCGGGGGTGGTTTGCTCGTTTCCATTCCGGAAATTTCGTTGTAAAAGATACACCTCGCACTGGTCGGCCTGTCACTGAAAAAGTCGATGAAATTTTGCAAGTATTGGAGCAAGATCGACATGTAAGCTGTCAAAAGATAGCGGAGGCACTAAACATCAACCATATGACAGTTTGGAATCCTCTGAAAAGAGCAGGCTACACAAAAAAGAAGCTCGATGTTTGGGTGTGACATGAATTAACACAAAGAAATTTAATCGACCCAATAACCATCAGTGAAACGCTGCTGAAACGGAAAAAAGTGGAAGCATTATTGAAGCGAATCACTAAGGGGATGAAAAATTGATTAAATACGAGAATAATCACTACGGGGATGAAAATTTGATTAAATACGAGAATATCCAACGAAAGCGATCATGGGCAAACGACAAACGATTTCAAAGCCTCGATAGACCACTAACAAGGTTATGTTGAGTTTTTGGTGGTATTGCAAGGAAATCGTCAATTATGAGCCGCTAGAAAGTGGCCAAGCGGTCAATTCGGTCCTCTACTGTGCACAACTCGACCGTTTGAATGAAGCAATCAAGAAATAGCGACCAGAATTGGCCAACAGAAAGGGAGTTGTCTGCCATCATGGCAATGCTAGGCAACACACATCTTTAAAGTTTTGATGCATCCACCATATAGCCCGGAACTTGTACCCTCTAACTACCACTTGTTTCGGTCTCTGCAGAACTCTTTTCATGGTAAAAAATTGGCCGACAGAAGAGCCGCTGAAAATCATTTGGCCAAGTTTTTCGCTGATAAACCACAGAAGTTCTACACCGATGGAATTATGAAGCTATCCGGAAAATAGCAGAATTCCATAGATATTAATAGCCATTATGTACCGATTGAAATTGATTTTCAATAAAGCAAATTTTTTGTTCAAAAAGGTACGAAAAAACCGCGGAGACTTTTTATAAGGTGCGTTGCAAAATTATAGAACCACCTAAAAATTTTTGATTTCTTAAAAACGAAAATGTGTGGAAGGCAAAATAACAAACTTATAACAGTATTTGGTTAAAATTGTTAGTGTAAAGATTTAAGCAAATCAAAAAAATAGCTTTTTTTACTGTTGCATTTCTATGGAACCAATTGTGTTTTATTTGTTTGTAACCTATTTTAATAAGTGATCGTTAATAAAAATGTGGTCAGGATCATCCAACTGCCCGATGCCGGGAAACTTCATATGAGAAGCTCTGCTGTATCAACTGTGGAGGAAACCATGCTGCAATTACTTGTTGGTGTATTTGGATAGGCGGCTAACGATCAAAACGTATATTTCTACGAAATCCCTCGGGCTCAGAACTGGGAGATTGCTTTGGCTGTTAAACAGTAGGAATAAATTATCCTTGAAAAATAAAGTGCATATCTACAAAGCAATAATAGCTCTTGCTTGGCGATATGGCTTGCAGGTGTACGGCCTAACAGCGAAATGAAATATATCAAAAGTCATGGTATATAAGGCCATGACATTTCGTTTTATTTCTGGTTTCCTGTGGTTCATGCGAACAGCGGACCTTGAGAACGAATTAAAAATACCTAAAACTGACGATATAATCAATCGGTTGAAAAATCACCCAAATGAACTAGCTAGGCGCCTTTTAAAACAATGCAGAATACGAGGAAACTACGAAATTTTTCTTTCCCACTTCTAATATACATACTTTACAATAATATAATATAATATAATATAATACAAGTTGTATTGTTATTTATAAAAGAAAAATGAAAAATAAAACAAAAAAACAAATTGAAAAGAAATAAAAACTGGTAAAAATGTTATCTTCGACTATGCCCAAGATGATATACTCTTCACGGGACGCAGTGAATGTTTCACTTAGTATTCAAATGGTTGGTTTGTATGGGAGATACGCCCCTAGTTGTCCGATTCGGGTGGTTCCGACAAATGTCCTGCGCATGTATTGGAAACTGATAGTAACCAAGTTCAGTTCGATAGGACAAAAAACAAAAAAGTTTTTCTAATAAGAACATGAATTCAAATGGGTGGTTTGTATGGGAGGTACCCTTCTAGTAGTCCGATTCTGGTGAATCCGACAAATTTACTGCGCATGGCAAAATGAAAGGTTCGTGCAAAATTTCAGCTCTCTAGCTCAAAAACTGAGGGACTAGTTTGCATACATACAGACGGACAGGCGGACATGGCTTAATCAATTCGTCTAATCGAGCTGATCGAGAATATAAGGTGCGTTGCAAAATTATAGAACCATCATAATGTTCTACGAAAATGTGTGGAATGCAAAATAACAAACTTATAACGGTATTTGGTAAAAATTGTTAGTGTAAAGTTTTAAGCAAATCAAAAAAAACAAAGCTTTTTTTCTGTTGAATTTCTATAGAACCAATTGCGATTTATTTTTATTTTGAAATGAATATCATGATTTTATTTATGTAATTGACTTTAATTTAATTAACTAAGCTTCCTTTTGCTGATATCGTCTGAAAAATACGATTCTTCATACTGGCAATGAGATTTTTAAGCAAATTTGGTTCCAAATGGTCCCATTCTCTTATTATTGTCCTTTTCAACTCTTCAATGGAATCATATTGCTTTTGATTGTTGTAAATCCTTCAGTCTAAAATTCCCCATATGTTTTCCATCGGATTTAGATCTGGGGAACAAGCCGGCCAATCCATAACAACAATGGATTTTCCAGAAAACCAAGGCATGGTTTCGCGACTCACGTGAATTGTTGCATTATCTTGTTGGAATGTTCCACTTTTTCATTAGAAAATATGACCTTAAACAGGAAAATTTGTTAAAAACCATCACACAGCGGTGATGCATTTTTCGCTTACGGATTTACAGTTTCGGGCCAAATTTTCTTTTGTGAATCCCAACCTTAGCCTGCTTATGGCGTTGTAATCGTCTCGGAGTAGTCTTCATAATAGCGTTGGTAATGTTTTCGCTTCGCTTTAAAATCTTGGAAATAATCGAACGATGAACTGGAACGTCAACAATCTTTTGTAAGTCCGCCAAACTTTTGGTTGAGTTACGCGCAGCCCTCAAAATTTTACGTTTTTGGCGATGGTCTAGTTTTTTTTTTTTCTTACCACAGAATTTCTTAGCCTGTAGCCCACCGGATCTTTTAAAAATTCCAGAATTACGTGATGACTTCGATCAATGGGGACAGTTCCTCCACGGGTACTCTTCCATCAACCCAACTTACTTACGATCTTCCTACCAAATCATCCAGACGGGCTTGCGCAGTTTTCATTCGTCTGCGTATTGGACACACCCAAATCACGCACCAACATCTCCTCAAAGCTTCAGTTCGTCAACCATGCCTTTTTTGTGGAACCGATCTCACCGCAATTCATCTACTGGACTCCTGCCAACATTTGGAGAGCCTAAGGGTCTCCGTTTTTGGTTCCATAGCCCCCATCACAACTTTTAAATACTTCCTCACCATTAAATATCTCCAACATACATCAATTCTGCAAAAAAATCCAACCTTACAATTTAATTACTGTACACATTAAATCTTTTACAAATTATTATTAAATCGCAAGTCGTAAGCCCCAGCAGCTATTTAAACGTTTAACGACCTTTTGCAGTGCCATCGCTGTCAGAACTTCGGTCACACTAAAAGGTATTGCCCCAAGAAATTTCGTTGTGTGAAATGCCACAACTGACTCTAAGAAAACAGCCGAGCAACCTGCCTCGTACGTGTTTTGCAAAGGCGAGCACAATTCCAATTACAAAGGATGTAATTTCCATCAACAATTGGAAAAGAAGGAGTTGTTCGTCTCACGCCCAAGAAGTCTGTTAAAGCTTCACTTGTAAACTCTTCTCTTAAACCCAGGGAAAATAATAGCTTATTCTCGTAGGCAGATGTGCCGGCCACACATTTTGCGATTGATTGTACAATTTCATTTTGCTTGTCGACTCTCACAACGTGTGCGGGGAAGGGTCATGGCACGATTGTATGTCAATCAGTCATTCTGTCCGTCTGCATATTGCGCTTGGTTTCTGTGTCATTGTTGCTGTTGTGTTAAAAAATGTGATTACGTTTGCCTCTTTGGCCCAAAAATTAGATCAACTGCGAGCTTCTTTGTTTTTCTTTTTGTTTTTTTTTTTTTTTTTATAGGTAGCAAGGAGGTGACGGTTGACAGGTTAATCGCATGCACGATTCCAAGCCAATTTGACAAGGCCTACGTACTAAACCCACCCCCTGCTCACTTTCACCACTTTCCCCACGGAACTGTTGCTAGCTATTACTGGTTATCAATCATGCTCTCATCTAAATATTACGCCGTTTTCTCTCTAAATGGCGCAGCTCCAACTGAATTTCTGATAACCGGTCACAAATCATTTTCCAGTTAAGAGTAGATGCCATCGTCAACCCTGTTGGGGTCACGTTCATGAGGGTAACCTACTGGAATAATAAACCATGGACAACGAAAAACAACGTGCTCTGCGTTCACACACCGTGGGCACCTTGGTGTGTTGTCGTGCCCACGCTGTAACCAACCGAATAGCTGTATTTTCCGATTGTTCAACGTCACTTATTTCCTTTTCCGTTATCACAAGACAGAGGTCATCAGCAAAGCCTACCGAAGTGCAGTTTCCGGGTAGCTGCAACGGCAACACCTGGTCATACATGAGGTTCCACAGAAGAGGGCCCAGCACCGAACCCTGAGGAAACTCCGCCGTAACTCTGAACACTTTACTTCCTTCGTCACTATCATTGTGCAAGTACCTCTCCGACAAGTAAGACTTTATCATATGATGTAGGTACATTGGCGCCCCCGGCCTACGAACGGACCCTATGATGTGCAACCATTTAGCGGAGTTAAACACATTTTTTCTGACCAGCGTTACTATTGCGCAGTACTCCTTATCACCATAGATCCACCTTTCACCCTGGTTCGCCTGTTTTGCTTCACAGATCACTTTTTGATCGCGTCCACTTTCGACCGACCCTTACCTTACGAAAGCCACATTGGCTTTCAGAAAGAGAGCTACTCTCAATGAAACCTTGCTCCAGTCTGCTGCATATAACCTTTTCCAATATTTTGCTTGCACTATCCAGCAAACATATTGGCCTAGACGACGACGCATCGTTGGGTGGTTTGGCAGGTTTAGGTATTAGAATTTTTGATATCGCCACCTCCATTGAAATAGTCCTTCGTGAAGGTACCGGTTGAACTTTTAAAAAGACCTCAGTAACATTGCACATAGCAGCTTTTAGAGCTTTGTTCGGCACTCCATTAAGGCCTGGAGTGTTCCCAACTTGTGCCTAAGCCCTAGCCCTGCATAATTCTTCGATACTTACGTCAGAAATAGTTTCCGGGAGTCGATGCTGATACTACTGGGGTTGCCGCCGGGAACAGTATCCTTACTTGCAGTCAGCCTGCCAACTGCTCAGAAGAGCCCATACCAAGCTCTTGAATTCGGAATACTTCCAGGAACATTTTTTTGTCAAACAACAAGTCTTTCCACCTAGGCCTAGTTGTGTTTTGTTGCTCGGCTCTGCCGCGTCGTATTATGCTAACAGGGATGACTAGACTAGAACTGCATCCGCCCCTTCTTCAACTACTGTTCTCTGCAAGAGATCCTGCGCTGCTTGACAATGTTTCAAATTGATCTGAATTATCTTCATATCTATCTTGGAGACGCTTAGTCTCCTGAAACACCGGCCAGGTTTTACATCCAGCCACATGATTTGCCTTCGTCGGGAATTTCTTCGCACAAAGTAAATATCTTGGGTCACTGCTACAGCTTTTGGCGATGTGTGCTACCATGCCACACCTTATGCATCATTTCGACCTATCCTCACTCTTATAGCACATTAGCCACGTTAGACTAAAAGGAGTTTAAGTGCTAGCGTACGACTTCCTCAGACCAGTGACTTCCAGATCCTGAATACCAACCTTCTTGGACTGCTGCAGTATAGCGTCCCGTATCTCTTCTTTGGTGGTAACTTCGTCGATATCTCTGAACTCTATAGGCATTTTTTGAGTTAGAGAGCTGACCGAAGCCTCCTGTCCTAGGATGCCACTAACCATTGTCCGGAATTCATCCGTTTTCGAATTTAATTCCAGCAGACGATAGCCCTTTTTTGTTCTGCGAATTCTGCGTTTGACTCTTTAACGCCACTGCAGACCGGGTCGACTTTAATTCTTTTCAGAATGTCTGCATATGTTCCATCATAATGTCGATGAATAACTAAAACAACAGGTTTTACATGCTTCTGGACCGCTGAGATCTTCGCAGATTTCTTCTTTTCCATCACCTGCCATTGAACCCTGCAACTTTTTCCTTCCCACACCAGCAATATTTTCACCTGCTAGTCGCTCAGGTTGCACCAATGCCTCTTAAAGACCATCGGAGAACCAGAATACGGCCCCGTTTTCCCGTGTCGACGCTTCTGGGTTAGCTCATCTGCTAACGGAAGCGATTTAGAAGCATGTTCTCATTGCCCATTGGGGCGACATTGGAGTCATCGGATAACTCATGCGCTGCCAAGAGATACTATCGTTTGCATCTCTCATAGGCTGATGTATCGTTCTTCTTTTGCCTTCCAACATTGCGGCCAACTCTCCCATCTTACAACCAAGCTTTTTTAGGAGTCAGCTTCATCCTCGGTTACATATCGCCTTTGAGAATGAGGGCTAAGTAGAACTGAACTGGAGGGACCGTCTTCTTCCAGCATATCTACCTCTATATTCTCTTTTTCAACAGTTGGCAGTACATCCCGTGGACTGCTCAGTCTCCATCGGGGAACGCGGCTCTTCTTAAATGGGTCCGGGACCGCTAGAAGATCTGAACTTCTTGCATTTGATGGTACAGGAGGCAAGTTGACCAATTCTGTACCACTGCGGTCAAAGGATCTCGACGACTGGGGCCCGCTTTCTCACCTACCATAGCCGCCGGTACACGGCTTCCGACACCTTGCACCATAAACATCGTACTCTTATTACTATCCATATTTGTTTTTCTATCTGGGATCCTACACACAGCCATTTACGTTCAGCCAGCTTTAATACAGCTGCCCATAACATGGGGACAGACGCTGACCAGGAAGCCGCCCACTCTGGGAACAGTCGCGCCTGGAATTTCGCTTTCTCGCATTAGCTAACCAACTGACGGATGTCAGATTGGTCATCGTCTCGAAACGCCACGTGAACGCTGCGAGCTACTTGGGGGGAAATCACAAGGATAGTGCTTGACTTCGCCAGGTTAAAGCCAATCAACAACGTCGCATCCCCGCTTCCTCTTCTCTGTTACTCCTTTCTTCATACATTCGATAGTATTTGCACACACACAAGCTAGTTGCTTGCACATTGTTGTTATAAACATTTTTATAATACACAAGCTGCATGTTGTTGTTGAATAATTGTAATCTCTTTATTGAGATTTATTGATTTTCCAAACATTTTATTATTTGTTTGGGATTTGGCAATAGAAATACATAATCTGTGAAAATTTGAAGTCTTTACTTAGTGCGGTTCATGAGATACGGAATTGAAAAAACGTGACGGAGGTGGAATGCTTAAACCAGCTGCTGTAAACAAAGTGGTTGACAGATCGCGCTCATGGCATAGCAATTAGGGACAGTCCCTCCAACATACAGAACAAAAAAAAAAAAAAAAAAAAATACTTGACGTCGGCAATTTAAATGACAAATTCCGGGTACTTTATTGACAGAAGGTATACAATACATATCATCTATTAAGTTATACGAATAACTTGGGAAATAAAGAAGAAATTGAATTTAATTCACACATCAATAATATTGGCAAAATTGTAATTATTAAGGGGGTATTCAGGTCTAGAGCCCTACTTTTTGGGTATTTTTCAAACTAGGATAAAATAAAAAATTAAAAACATTTTTAGTATCCATTTTTTTATATAATATTTATTGATTTTTAAAGTATATAAAAAAAATTAAAAAAAAAAAAAGTTAAAAATTCATCCAATGACAGGACGGTGAAGTGGGGGTTGCCAGTCAAACGGTGCTCCCTGGTTGACATGATTCCAACCCTTGTAGTGATTTAAATCAAACAAATAAAAAAAATTCTTAATCAGTAAAGATGTCGCTATCTCTTGGACCTTGGCAAAAACAAAAAAAAATCACAAAATGGCGTCCACTGGAAAAAAAAAATGTTTTTTTTTACCCCTGTTCTTCGACTTTTACGAATTTTTTAAAAATATTTAGAACTATTATAAAATTTTTCAAAATCCAAGGTCCTGTATCCAAGGTCCAAGATGTATAAAGAAGATTCTCACAAAATATCAAAGGAATCGGTCGGATAGAACTTCAGATATCGTGTCAACCACCTCAACAAAAGGAGGTGTGAGAAAAACGCGTTTGAAGTTTGAAAAAGATTTCCAGTAGAATAACTCAGTTAATAATATTGGCTTTTATATGGAAATTTAAAAGTGCACATGTATTATATATATATATATATATATATATATATACATAAAGAGCTCGAGTCGGATATAAAAGAATTTCTGGAAAAAATGAATCCTCAAGTCACCCGGTAACATCTGCCGTTCATCCGCTCGGCCGGCTTAGATGCCACGTCACAAAATCCGCTGTATCTCCCAAAATAATTCGAATTTTGAAAAATCCTTTTAAGAGCATATTTTTGAAAGTCTAAGCTGCAAAAAATAGTCATAAAACTGTTTTTTGTAGCTTATTCTTTGTACGTTCTTTCGTGATTTTTATACCCTTCACGCAGGGAATAGAATTATTAGTTTGTTTTGAAGTTTGTAACAGGCAGAAAGAGACATCAAAAGCCCCATAACGAATATAATTAGGTTATATAAAGTCTCCGCGGTTTGTGGCACTAGATGGTGTTGGTGTCCATAGATCTGGCAACACTAATATGCTTGTGACAAACGAACACGTGTTTGAAAGGTGACTCGTGTTAAAAGTTATATATTTGAATATGAGTGAAATATCTGAAGAAATACGCATATGTTTCCTTAATATAAAAAAGAGAAAAACTATGCATTCCGGAAATTTCGATGTAAAAGATGCACCTCGCACTGGTTGGCCTGTCACGGAAAAAGGTGATGAAATTTTGTAACTAATGGAATAAGTCAAGAGATGGCGGAGGCACTAAACATCAACCAGATGACAGTTTGGAATCATCAAAGAAGCTTGATGTTTGTTTACCACATGAATTAACACAAAGAAATTTAACGTAACGTAAAGAAAATGAAGCATTTTTGAAGCGAATTATTGCGGACGATGAAAAATTGATTAAAGACGAGAATATCCAACGAAAGCGATCATGGGCAAACGACAAACGATTTCAAAGCCTCGATAGACCGCTAACAAGGTTATGTTGAGTTTTTGGTGGTATTGCAAGGAAATCTTTAATTATGAGCCACTAGAAAGTGGCCAAGCGGTCAATTCGGTCCTCTACTGTGCACAACTAGGTCGTTTGAATGAAGCAATCAAGAAATAGCGACCAAAATTGGCCAACAGAAAGGGAGTTGTCTTCCATCATGGCAATGCTAGGCAACACACATCTTTAATGATACAGAACACATTGACGAAGCTTGGTTGGAAAGTTTTGATGCATCCACCATATAGCCCGGAACTTGTACCCTCTAACTACCACTTGTTTTGGTCTCTGCAGAACTCTTTTCATGGTAAAAAATTGGCCGACAGAACAGCCGCTGAAAATCACTTGGCCAAGTGTTTCGCTGATAAACCACAGAAGTTCTATACCCATCAAGCATTCCGGAAAATAGCAAAACGTCCTACAATATAATTATTGAAAATATATTGATTGAAATCGATTTTGAATAAAGAAAATTTTTGATCAAAAATGTACCAAATAACCGCGAAGACTTTTTATATGACTCAATATATTCTTAATCATCTCGATTAGACGATTTGATTAAGCCATGACCGTCTGTATGTATGCGAACTAGTCTCTCAGTTTTTGAGCTAAATAGCTGAAATTTCGCGAGAACCTTTCTTTTTACGATACGTAGCACATTTGTCGGAACCAGCCGAATCGCACTACCAGGGGGGTACCTCCCATACAAACCACCATTTAAATTCAGACCATACGTGATCGTATAGCTCGCTTAGAAACCCAAATTTAAGTTTTTATTAGAAAAATTTTTGTGTTTTGTGTATTCGAAATTTGAACAGTATAGGTGTCTGACCCATATTCAACAACAGTGTAGATTTGAAGAGCCCAGGATTGCTGGATCGTAAAGCTCCCATACAAATATTTCGGTCTCAGAGTTAAATGATCTATCTGTACTGACTACACCCTAGACATAAGTCAAACCAATAATCAAATATTTCTGAATGCTCTATCACAGAGTGTAGGCAAAAACGTTTTCTAGGGGGTGTGTGAAGAGTATATCAACTTCGGCGTAGGCGAAGTTAAACTTGAAAGTAAAATTTTAGAAGTGTCTTATTATTATGATAAGTTGTGGCGGCTAGCTTATGACAAAACCACATACTTAAACAAGTTTTAGAGAATGCCATCTATCTGCACTGAGGGCAGCACATACTGTGTCCTTGAATATAATACTGACCTTGATGCCACTGGTTTGACATGAAAACAGATTCGCAGCCCATGCGGCAGTAAGAATCAGAGATGGTCATATTCCAAGGATAATGTTTCCATATTCTCACATCAGAGCTTTATTCGAGTAATACAAATTTCATCTCCTGAAAAATATTATCATGTTCTCTGATAGCCAGGTCGCAGCAGTCGATGCGCCTTGCTTCCAAGATTGTACAATAATTATAAAATTCCCTGGTAATCGCATAGCAGATACGCTTGCTAGGACGGGCACCACCTTATCACCATATCGATCAGTCGATCTTCAAACACCAAGCTTACATTGAAGTGGGCAGACGATCTTAACAGTACAATACCTAATAGACTAATATATCAATAGGCTGGGTTTCACTTAGCAAAAGTGCTTATATCCAGCGCAATGAAAAGATTAAATAAATTGATTGACACTTAACAATTCCTTGGGACGATTATGATAAAGTCCGTACTGCTTTAATAGTCGGGCAACAATACCAAAAAATAACGAAGGGAACACCAGAATTGTGATGCGAGGTTGGAATTGGCATTCTAACCGAACCGCCGGATAATACTACGGTCATAAGCTACAATAGTTTAAAATAAAATCTTACATAGAAATGTAATTCGAACTTACTTGAAGCGTAATCCTGAATGTATTCAACTCGTGCATCGTTTTCCTTTTTTTCTAAAGCTACAGGTGGATTAAGGGTGCTCATTGCTCCAGTAATTGTCTAAAGAATAATTTCAATAAGGAAAAAAAAAAAAAATAAATAAATAAATTACTATTTCATAAGTTTTTAATTTTAATTCAAATCTGAATTACTTTTGTAAATTTTTAAATCTGAACTTACCAATATAGCATCTCGAATATTCTTTTTAATATCATCAATTTTCTGTTTTTTTTCTTGTTCAGAAAATCCATCAACATGCAAAATTCGCATTTGTTTGACTATAGTCGACTTTCCGGACTCTCCCGCACCTAAAAGCAGCAGCCTGTGTGTCGCTCTATACAGTTGTTTGTCTTTCTGCAACTGCCTTGATATTGCATCACTTCTGCGCTTCTGACTTTTGGAGTCATCTGAGTGTATATCCGATTGTTTGGAGGTAGGAGACCCAAAACAACCCATAGCAGCCCACGGAGTCCACCAACAAGTCGTTCTATTGTCCTGCGTGGCGTCGGGTGACTCGGCGCCCCTATTATCTCCGTTGTTATCCAGTATAGATGAGTTTTCAGAATTGATAATTTTAATGTAAATCAACTCTATTCTCAGTAACCGACCTTTGTGCTAATAGTTCCTTATTGTATGTGCGTTTTAATAACCTAATTGTAGTATAAAATAGAAAATCGATCGTAATAGAATATAACATCAATAATACAAGAATGATTTCGATTTCTGAAACAAGGCATCTAACTTATATTTAAGCCTTCGCATTCCTTCTGAGAGACGAATCACCGAACGATATTGCTCTTTTTCCATTTTTGTAAAACTGACCGACACGCTCACTTCCAAAAGCTATCAAAACAAAACTAATGAAGGGAATTGACTGAAACTTTGACAGTATGCTACTAATATATATATATATACTGCACGATAGTAACATTTTTTTGTAATAGCTGCGCCATCGGGCGGTTAGGCTAAGTACTTGTTGATTGACCCTCGTAGAGCATTCAGAAATATTTGACTTATGTTTAGGATATAGTCAGTACACCTACAGAATTTCAACACAAAGATCAAAATATTTATATGGGAGCTTTACGATCCAGTAATTCTAGCATCTTAAAATCTACACGGTTGTTGAATATGGGTCAGACACATACTGTTCAAATTTTAGTTCGATGACACAAACACCGTTTGGCAGATCTGCATAAAAGTTGGCATGTATATGTATTTCTTCATGAAGAATATTTATACGCTATCCAATTTGTTACAACTTGCAAGTTGTTATATATCTTCATATGTTGTGCATTTCATTATAGTCAAACTGGCAGCCCGCCACGGCTTCGCACTGGTGGAGTACCTATCTCCTATCTAAATGGATATCTATCTATATAGATAGATTAATAATATTTTGTTTTAAACGACAAATGAATCGTAATGAAGCTAGTTGCATATTTTTTTAAAAGTAATATATCAGGTTTGTTTATGCGGCAGATAATCTAATCGAACTAAAAATATGAAGCATATATAGATTATATTACAATGAAAATATATAACTAAATTATTGCAGCGTACAAAATAGTTAGTTACTCGCCACACACTTCTAACGATTGACTTTTATATTTATTAATTGCCAATGAGTTTAGGAATTCAGTTGGATAATTCACAATTTCATTTGGATTGGTAATAGAATCGATCGACATGAATGCATTTTCCGATCAATTTGACTCATCTACATCCTTATTTTTTGCTGCTAAAATGGCTCGTTCGCTCAACCAATCGTCATTTTCGTAATTAGCGCCAATATTTGAAATTAAATCTTCTTCTTCTTCGTCCACAGGAATTTTTCCATTTCCATTGCCTTTGAGAAAACTTCTGCGGATATGTCATTTTGCAAGGCCACTCGCATATTCGTTGTTAACTTGATATTTTTCATAATATGTATCGATACATGTATGTATGTAAATTTGATGTATTCAAGCAAGCATTTAATTCATCAGCAGCAGTTGATCCGGGAATGACTGACAGCGTTTGGCGAAAATCACCTGCCAGTAGAATCATCGCGCCTCTAATGATCGTTTCTAATATTTTCAAATTACTCACTCCCCCTCACTCAACGAAATACGTGAGAGAAGATGTGTAAGTTTTATAGAAACACGATACAAAAAGGTTTGCAGGTTAGATTGATTGACATTGAATGCACTTAAATACTAATAAGAGGGGAAAAAATAACAAAATAAGAAAATTAGTATTATGTTGGCTTAGAAAATTCAACAGCACGCTAAATAGAACAGATAAGGAAAAATACATAAAGGCAATACATAAGGAACGATTTTTTTTTTTTTTTTTTGTATATTCCCGATTGGATATGTACTATTATTTTCATACATCTTATATCTTAAATATAAAAGAAAACATTAAGTACATTTTTAACAATAAGAGGGGAAAAGGCAGTGGACAATATCGAACATTTTCGAATGGTCTCTTGAATAATGGTCTGGATTACTGGGTGCCTTAGACATTATTTTGAAGAGCTACTTGCGGCAGGCCAACAACCGCAAGATGCCTCTTAGCGCCACCCGTAACCTTAGTTAGGTCAGATAGACTGGTCTGCTTCGTTTTAAGCGTCTACGTCTAGACAATTCGTGAGATGAAGGTCTGTTATTTTTAGATTGGTATGTCGATCTAATGTTTTGTGGTACCTCCTGCTAGCATTAATGATTTCTTCCTAAATCATAGTTATGCCGACGTCTTTGTGAATTTCATAGTAAGATATAAACCAGTCCGCATTAACTATTGATCGAAGTATTTTCGATTGTTGACGCTGAATAATGTTAATGTTAGTTTTCTTGACTGTACCCCATAACTGCATGCCGTACGTCCATATAGGCTTAATTACACTATTGTATATTACCAATTTCCCATTGGTTGTTAGATAGATCTACTGTTAAGAAGCGGGTATAGCTGCTTAAATTTTAATATGAGTTGATCTCTCTTTTTTTGGATATGATGTTTCCACGTCAGTTTACTATCAATATGCATGCCCAGGTACTTTGCCACATTGCTTAATGGAATATCAGTACCTTTTATTTTTAATTGTCTTGGCTGATAAGCTGTACGTGTAGTGTATATCACTTGCGTCGTTTTTAGTTCATTCACTTTTATTTTCCATTTATCAAACCAATTGCAAGCTTTATCAAGAATATTCTGCAGCTTAGTTGTTGCTACAACTAAATTTTTATGGAAGTACATTAGTACTGTATCGTCAGCGAAGGTAGCCAGCATTGCCGAGCTATCTCCTGGAGTTTGGATGTCTGATGTGTATAAAGTATACAACATAGGACCAAGCACGCTTCCTTGAGGGACTCCTGCTCTTTTACTAATTTTACTAGGTAGGCCGTCGTGTCAGACTTTGTCGAAGGCCTTTTCTATGTCCAGAAAAACACCAACACAGAACTTTTTTTCATCAATGTCCTTTAAGATTTTGTGAGTTACTCTGTGGACTTGCTGAATTGTGGAGTGACTTTATCTAAACCCGAATTGGTGGTCAGGTATGATTCTGTTCACGTCTAGTATTGGTTGTATTCTGTCAAGTAGGACACATTCAAATACTTTAGAAAGTAAGGGCAATAGGCTGATTGGTCTGAACGATGACGCCTTGGTTGGATCTTTGCCCAATTTGGGTATGGCTATTATTACAGCAACCTTCCATAAAGTTGGGTAGTGCTTTAGTCTTAATATCGCATTGAACAAGTTCCTAATAAATACCATTGCCTTCGCAGGGAGCTCTTTGAGTAACTTTCCAGTTATTTGGTCATTACCTGACGTTTTTCTCTGACTAGTGCGCTTTTCAATACAGTGCCTAACTTCTTTGGTTGAAAATCATTTTTGTACAGTATTGTGGAGATGGAGTCCTGTTGTTCGAATTGGTGTTACTATTAGATTGATTGGTAGTAAAAGACCTTTCATAATAGTCTGCCAGTAGTGAAGCTTTGTCATAGTTGGTTCTAGCCCATGTCCCATCCGATTTTAAAAGTGGCAGCTGGTGGAAGGTGCGATTTGTGAAGTGCTTAGCAGCCTTCCACAATGAGTAGTTATTGTCAGATGTCGGCGATAATGTTTTTGTATAATTTACAAATTGTTCATTTTTAAAATTCCTTAGACTGTTTTTCAAATCTTTGTCTTTTGGATATCTCGTCCTTTGCTAGATCATACGCACTTTGTTTTTGTTCGCGACTTGGATTGTTATTGAGCGGGGGAAAATATAGTTGTCCTCTTTAGGATTAAGATCAGGCGGAGGTACATTTATTGTGAGGCTATTGTCAATAAATTCTCTGTATGCCTCCCAGTCAGTTCTGAAATTATACAGTTTGCAGGCGGGTTGATCTTTTTTTATTGCGCAACTATATTCAACTTGTATTGGTGAATGATCGGGAGTCAATTTTGAAATGTGTTATATTCATGTTTTTTAATACACAGAAGTCTATTAAATCCGGTATTTTAGTCCGATCTGTTGGCCAATATGTGGGTTCACCTGTACTCAAGTGCATCCCCCAATCGTATGAATTGAACTTAGCAAGTTTTTTCCTTTGGTGTTTGTTAGCCTTGAACCCCAGTTTACATGTTTCGCGTTGTAATCACCTGCTACGATGAAATTGAGCTGTTGAGATTGAGTGTCTAGGTGGGCAATAAATCGCTGCTACTGTGAAAGGTCCATATTTGTCTTCTAATAGCAATTTGGACGACTGAATGTGAGTGTGTTGATAATTTTCTAGTTCAACGTGTCGAGTATTGTTTTTAACAGTGATAGCCGTGCCACCATGTCCTGAACCATCCGGGTGATTTGTTTTATATATTTTATATCCGGGAATGCTCAAGAAGTGATTACAATCAAATTGTCATTTAGAAATAGTTGGAGTTCAAGGATATGTTTGTGCAAACCATTCGCATTCCAAGCAATTATTCTTAATTTATTGTCCATTTTGTTTGTCAAGTTTGGTTATCAGTATGGTGATTATATCATCATGTCACCTGTTGAATCAATTGCTTCATCATGATTTTAAGTTCAGCTGAATCGTCATTTGGCATAATGTTATTGTTATTTTGATGGGAGGAATTACTGTCTAAGGTTCTCAGTTGAAATGACTTTATATTTTTGGGTTGGTCGGTTGATTGGCTGGGGTTGGGAAGTCGCAGCTGTAATTTGCGCGTAGCTTATACCATTCTCCACTTTACTGGACGTTATGGGCAATTGCTGAACTTTTGTGATATCCGTCAATATTTTGGGTCGAAAGGAAGTGGTTTATTGGTTGTTCTTTGTTGGATATTATGTATGTTTATAACTTCATGGCCTTATATCTTCAGTTCGCGTTTTATGTCGTCGGTGTCTGTTGATTGATGAAGGTGTCTCAACATAACTTTAAAACCTCATTCATCTTTGAGCTTAAAAGTGTAATATTTCGCATCTCTGGTTTTTAGCAATTCTATGATTTTTGTATAATGTAGGGGCTCTGCCGGTTGGATACCAACTTCATCATTGGGCAATGTTTTAAGTACGTAGTTATGATCTACAATTTCACACAGAGCATTGTTAAGAATGGAGATTTCTTCTACCCCCTGCACATAAATAGGTGTTGGCTTATTAGCTTTTGGAGATTGCTTGGAGCCATTGTCCAGAGTATTCTTCTCTTCTAATTTAAATAGTGGAACTGAAATACCTGCGGAGGCATTAAAGAATCATTTTTAGAGCCTCTTAAATCCATCACAATATATGAGAAGTATACAGTACACTTACTTGTTAATATACACCGACAGTTTGGACAGAGAAATTACAAACGAAAAAGTAGGCTTTAAGATTTATAAATGAACTAGAGTACACAGCCCGGCGTCGCACAGGCAACCGAAATCCTTAAACTTGTGTGATCAGTACGATCATGAATAGAAAAGTTGAATTATATTTTTGGTCTTTCATTCTCGCTTCCCCCTGCCGCTTTTTTTTTTGGACAACCGGACAGACACAGAAAAAATTCCAGTGACTTGACAAATGAACAGCAACGTACACCTGGCCTTGTCTTCAGTATTATTGTATTATAGAGTATTTCAATTTATTCAAAACAATTTGTAGTGCGTTGCACAGCACTTGAAATACTTTTGAAAAAATGAGACGAATCGAATAATTTAATTCAAAAATTGGCATAGTATCCTTAGGGTTTTAACGCAGGCGACCTGATTAATTTAAAAATATGTCTCTAAGCTTTATATGCCACAATTGATTCACCAATTACGCGACAACTGCCCCAAATATCGGATCTAAAACTATCCTATGTCCAAGGCGGGAACCAACTATTCACATACAAAAAAATTCATTGCAATCAGAAGAATGGTATTGCCGCGCATAAGACTCGAACAAACAAACAAAGTTTAATTTTTATATAATAGATATACATACATATTGTGAATCTAAACCATTCTCAGATCCCCTTGAACACACACAAAAAATTTCATCAAAATCGAGAGAAATTTCATCAAATTAAGAGAAGTTCAGTGACATACACACTCACAGAAGAATTATATATATAAAGATTAGCAGAAACTTACACAAGGTTATTCAAGTTTGCGCAAATGGATAAGGCTTTTGAGACAAGTATAATATTCCCCTTGTTCAAGAAAGGTGATAAAAATGTAGTTTCAAATTACAGAGGAATCTCCTTTCCTTTATTACTTTTATTATATTTGACACATTATTATACAGTACACAATACATTTCAAATAAATATTATTACACTGATGGACATCATCTTTTCATTTGGGGGAAAAAGTAAAGTACATAATGGTACGGTCGATGAACTCAGAGAGAGAAGAACTGAAGCTTTAATCAGTGCGAAAAAAGAAATATTGGATGAGGTGAGAAAGACATACGCGACGCGATCGAATACTCAGGTAATTGCAGAACAAGCAGTTACAGAATAAGAAAATAGTGTTAAAAAAACTGACACTCAGAAGAATAATTGTGTAGTTGCTGCAGATGGTATAAAAAAACCATTATGTCGCAAAACAGTAGGAAAGTGGAACCATCCACTGCGGTTGCCGGTGGTAGTGATTCCAATAATGACTTAGATGAATTTATAAAGTTGTTGGCTGTAAAGATTGGAAAAAAGAAGCACATGATAATAGAGTTAGTGTGTCCGTGGCAGATTTCGGGAAAGTTATACCTGAGTATGATGGTGAATCGATTAAAAAATGGTTTGAAAACTTTATTTTGAACGCGGACGCAACGCATACCGGCTAAATGAGAAAAAAAATGTTTGTGCAGGCATGGAGCAAAATAACGAAAATACTATAAAAAGTATTACAAAGGTTTTAGTATCTATTGTCGACCTACACGTTTAAGCAAGTATGGGTGTGCATGTGGAGGTATTTTATATGAATTAAAAGAAAAGAAAGTAACTAAAAACTGTAGAAGTTAGCCATTCCTTCAGTCTACAGAAGGATCAGATACAATAAAAATACATCAGGGAAAAACAGAAATAATTCTGATAACATTGTATTTAAGCGGTAATAGATGGAACCAAGATTTTGAAATTGTGAAAGAATATATTAATCAATATGATATTCTGAACCCTATTGTAATGGGGGATTTAAATGTTAGAATAGTACAAGTTGATATTGATGACAATTCTGAAAAATAAATTATGGCTGGAAAAGTGAATAGGTTTTCAAAAGACAAAATAATAAATAGGGCTGGTAGGCAGTTTTCTGACTTTTGTGAAAGCATTGGATTAATAATCTTAAACGGAATTACTAACAGTGATTAATCTGGGAAGTTTAGTTTTAGTTTAAGTTCGATTGGAAATGTCAATCAGCCAGGAAGTCAGTTTTAAGTTGGCTTAGAAAATTCAACGGCAAGCAAAATAGAACGGATAAGGAGAAATACATTAAAGTAAAATATATATATAAGGAACAATGTGAGAAAAGTAAGAAAGCATATTATGAAGATTTAGAGAACAAAATCAATAAAGTGAAAGATATTAAAGACTGGTGGAATGTAGTTAGAAGCCTACGAAACAAAAATTTGAATTGTGGTTCTGAAATACCTGCGGAGGCGTTTAAGCATCATTCTGAGAACCTCTTAAATCCATCACAATATATGAGCAGTATACAGTACACTCACTCACTTGTTAATATACAATGACAGAGCTTGGACTGAGAAATTACGGCCAATGAAATTTTAGGCATGCTGAAAAAGGAAAAGGCGGGAAGGCACCTGGTCTGGAAAGAGTTGCATATGATTTCTTTAAGTGCGCAGATGTAAGATTTATAAATGAACTAGCGTTAACCGGCGTGCGTTGATACACCCCCTATGCGTTAATTGGGTGTTTCTTATAAAAAGCTTTGTTGTAAAATGTGTAATTAATAATTAACAATATATTTTAATATTCTATTACAACCTAAGCAACTTTAAGAACCATTTCTTTAAAAAAAAAACGGTTCAGTATATTATGCACCAAATAAAAAAAAAATTTAAAAATAGCATAAAACTATCTATTGTATATCTTGACAACAGCGCTACCTACCGGATCCAAATGTAGCACAGAACCTGACTGTAACTCCATGAGTACAACAAAAAAAACAAAATCATCAAAATTGGTCCAGCCGTTCTCGAGTTTTGCGGGGTCAAACTATTTTTTGAGTACATTTTTATATATATAGATGATCACACGTAAGAAGAGAGTGAATTGGTTCAGGTGGAGGGAGAATTTCTTCTAATTTGATTTTCCTTGTTAGCAACACATGCCTTTCCATTCGTCCTTGAATTTCAATGCCAAGCAATGTTCACACACCACTGACATAGTACCTATTGATACTATACGATCGTCCTTGTAAGAAATCGAAGGATCATAATTCATGGCAGAATTTTCTTTATTTACCCATGAATTAGTAACTCGTGCTGATGATTCTCTCTCTCTCTCTCAGCTCTATATCTATCCCGGGCCTGACTGAGGCGAGCTTCACGTTCCGTTAACGATTCTTCATCTCTTGCTGAACGTACACTTTTGGCATTCACTGTACAACGACCTATGTTCGAACGACGACGTCTTCCAGACATGACTTTATAATTTCTTGATAGTAATAATCAGACTTAAATAAAAAAAATCTAAAATCACATTTGAAGAAACTTTGCTGTGTAAACAATGAGAAGCTGGAATATTGTAGTGACAGTAAATGCTTTTTCCATGAATTATAACACTATGCCTACTACATTAATTTTAAAGATATAGGTATATAGGTATATGTATAGTGAAAATAACAGTATTTCTGCACTATTTAATGGATGTTATTATAAATATTATAAATATAAACCTTCCTCTTCAATCACTCTATCTATTAAAAAAAAAACCGCATCAAAATAGGATGCGTATTTTTAAAGATTGAAGCGGGTATAGGAAAAAAGCGACTTTGTTTTATAATATGTATAGATATAGATTAGCAAAAACTTACACAAGATTATTAAAGTTTACGTAAATGGATAAAGGTTTTGAGACAAGTATAATATTCCCTTTGTTCAAGAAGGGGGATAAAATTGTAGATTCAAATTACAGAGGAATCTCTTTTATGAACTGTATCGCAAAAATTATGATGGGTATATTAAATGAGAGGCTGGTATTGTGGTCAGAAGAAAACAATGTTATAACAGAATTTCACGCTGGTTTAAAAAAAAAAAACATTCAATAGTGGTTAATATATGTATATATAATTTGTCCCCTATAGTTCACCTTAAATTTAAGGAAAAGAAAAAAGTGTATACCTTTTTCGTAGAGTTTAAAGCGGTAACTAGATTCCTAGATGGCTACTTGTATGCAAATTGCATATGCTAGCCTTTCAACAAAAATGTTAAAATTTATGGAGCAAGGTTATGCAAAAACCAGCTCTTTAGTATGGACGGGAGATGATATATCGGAAAAATTCTATATATCATCAGGTGTAAAACAAGGATGTTTAATATCACCGTTGCTTTTCTCACTATATTTAAACCATTTACATGGTTGGTTGGGAGGTGGATTGTACCTTCTGAAAATAAAGTACCAGGAATTTGTCATTTAAATTGCCCGAGTTAGGGATTTTTGTTTTTTTGGTTTTTTTTTTTTTCTGCACGCTGGTAGGACTGTCCTTAATTTCTATGCCAAAAATGAGCGCGATCAATCAAACCACTTCAGTAGGTCTCGGCGAATTTTACAATGGAAAAAAATATTGAACAAAGAGTTTGTCTCAAATTTTGTATTTTGAACGAAATTTCATGTGCAGAATCGATTCGAATGCTGGAGAAGTATAACGGTGAGTCTATTTTATCGAAAAGATTGGCTTACGAGTGGTACAAAGCCTTTAAAGACGGTCGGGAACTCGTCGAAGACTTGCCTCGTTCTGGACGGCCATCGACCGCTGGCACTGATGATACGTCAATACAGTTAAAGAAATCGTGCTCGAAAATCGTCATGTTAGTGTTACAAAGATAGCACGTGAACTCAACATCAATCGTAAAACAGCTCGTTTAATTTTGGTCAACCATTTGGGAATGCAGCGCGTCGCCACTCGGCTCGTTCCGGTTGAACTGAATTTTCTCCAAAAAGAGTATTGGCAGAAGGTCGCTGAAGACATGCTGGTGGATCGGGCAAATTTTGATCCCACGTTCATTATAACTGGTGACAAGACATGGGTCTACGAGTACAACACGCTAACGAGCCAACAATCATCGGAATGGTTGGAAAGAAAATGAGCTGAAACCGAAATAACCTCGAAAAAGTCGTTCAAAAATCGAGATGATGCTGATTGTTTCCTTTGATATCCGTGGAGTGGTTCACCCTGAGTTTGTTCCGGAAGGCCAGACGGTCAATAAAGACTTCTATTTAACCGTTTTGAGGCTTTTGCATGACAAAATCCGTCATAAACGGCTGGAACTGTGGGCCGATAATTCGTGGTTAACGCGCCATCTCATCGGGCCACGATTCTCAACGATTATAAGGCCAAAAACGCGATAAATACCATCGATCAACCACCCTGTTCACCTGACTTAGCTCCGTATGACGTATTCCTGTTCCCTAAACTCAAATTGCCGCTTTGGGGAACCCAGCATGATTCCAAAGATTCCATAAAACAAAATTCTGAGGTGGACTAATGAAACCAGCCGATGTCAACAAACTGGTTGACAGATCGCGCTCATTTTTGGCATAGCAATTAAGGAATAAATAAATAAAGAAGAAGTTGTCGACATATTACACACACGGTTATGGTGGATGAAAAAATTTGACTATGTTTATGTTTAGGTTATAGAAAACTAATTTTAAGTCAAGTTTTTCTAATAAGAACCTGAAAAAAGGGGAAAAGGGGGTTTTAGCTCAAGGCCTTTGTTGCTTCAGCTTTAATATTGTATTTTTTTTTTAAAGGGGGTTTGTATGGGAGATACCCATCCTAGGTCGCCTAGGTCCAACAGAAGTACCGCGCCTATATCAGGAACTTATAGTTTCCAAAATCAGTTCAATAGAACGAAAAACAAAAAATCTTTTCAATAAGAACCAGAATTTTAATGGGGGTTTTTATTGAAGGCACCCTTCCTAGCAATCCGATCAAACTGAACTGTATGGGGACCCCTTTAAGTTTTCGAAAATATTTTAGTTTTACTATTTGCTGCTAATGCCCCGATAAAACTACACCATCTGTGAAAATTTCAACTCTCTAGCTATTGCGATTTATGAGATATGACCCGAGGACGGACGGATGGACAACGAAGTCTCTGCAAACGGTGACCAACTAATTGAAACAGGTCTTATTATTGTCACTTGTGCTTCACTATCGCTCCCCGAACACATACTACGAGAAGACGAAAGTAAGACCTTCCAATGCGTTCCAACAATTGTCTGAAATTTGGACATACCTATAAAGTTTGTAAGGGTACCAAAATGTGCATATCCTGCGGTCAAGAACAGCACTGTGAAGTTATTGACATGACAAATTGCAAAAACGAAGTGAATTGCATTAGCTGCACGATAAGGAAACATGCTGACACCAAATACTCTTCAATGTACAAGAAATGCCTTTTCTTCATCAAAGAACGGGAAATCATAGCTATCAAAATTACACGTAAAGTGGATTCTAAAGAAGCATACGGGCATTTCCACAGAAAGGTCAACCCTAACCGAAAATTTAAAAATTAACAGTTTTTTTTTTAATTATATTTAAATAAAGTCTGAATTTTTATAATAGAATGAATTTACAGTTTATCTATTCAGTTATTATGAGATAATTTGCTTTGAAACAGTTATTACGTATTTTTTGAGGTTAGCTAGTTTTAATGGCATTCTATGTTTAATTTTTTTGTCCACGTTATGTATAAATGTTATGCTTGCTTTCATCTAATCATCTTTGTATAGCAATAAACAAATAAAAGAAAAGGATAGCGGATGAAACGAAGCTCGATGAACGGTAAATTTTCCTTTTGCTTTGACTGCTGTTCCAATGTAACATTCGCCGAGCTAAAACATCATTTGTTATCAGTACTTCGCGATCGCTCTAAGGAAATGCTTGATATTAATAATATATGGGTAATTCGGTGGCCTTTATTAAAAAAAAAATGTCTTTCCTTAATTTCATTCCATAATATTTTTTATTGAATTCCAAAAAATGTTACGTTCACCATTGAGGATGAAAATTGTATGACAAACTGATGTGAAAATTGTACACAGCTTGTTAATGATATAGTACCTTTAGCATACTTTACAAAAATGGAAATATGGAATGGAAACATTGTAGGAAAGTGGATGATCGGATAGCTTTAACTTACACTGCTGCTCCGCTTTCAGATTTAATTCATGACTTGCAAGTGCAGCTGCCAGTTTTTAAACTACATATATTTGTTAAGCAAGCGCAACAATATCATTTCAAAACCATGAAGAAAATATTAGGCCAGGGGAATTAGTTTTACAAGTTGATTTTGCCGAATATTATAGGCTGATCTTTCAGAATGAAGTTCAAAGCGCATATTTCAACTATAAGCAAGTTTCTATTTTTACTTGCGTAGCGTGGATGTTTCATGAAAACAAATCATTTGCTATAATCAGTGACAGTCATAGCAAAATCGACGGTTACGTTTTCATTACGAAACAACTTGAGGAGTTAAAAACCCAACATGGTCATTTTCAAAATATGTTTTTTTTTTCGGACGGAAGTAGCAGCCAGAGTAAAAACAAATTTATTATTTCATGTTTGCCCGATTTTTTGGTTTAATTCGGTTCCAATACAATTGAATGGAACTATTTTGCAACATCCCATGGAAAAGGAGCAGTCGATGAAGTTGGAGCTACGATTAAAAGAAAAGTGTGGCAAATAACAAGAACAAGAAATATTCTTTTAAGTAATGCATTTTCATTCTTTTAATGTGCACAAGAACACATAAATGGCAATAAAACAATCTATATTGGTGCAGAAATCCTCGGCAACTCCACAGGAAAAATGAAAGGATATACCACACATTCCAGCCATCCGAAAGCTTCATTGGATAGGTTGCGACAAAAAACTAGAGATAAAAGTAGCTCAAAGGGCTTATTCTTTAAAAAAAATATTTCATAAATTTGTTTTCCATATTTTTTTTTTATTAGTAATCCTATTAATGTAACTACTTCTAATAATTATAATAATAATAATAATAATAAATATGTAGTTTTTGGCATTTTATGCGATCTTGAGTTGAAATTGTTTGAAGAAATCCATAATAAAACCGTGGTGGACATATGTATATGTAACGTTCTAAATAATACTTAAGCTTACAAAAAAAAAAAAAAAAAAAAAAAAAAAACCCATGCACTTATGTATTTCAACGTGACACCTACCAACAGAAAGCTACATTATTATATTTTAATCTAAAATTAATCACATTAAGTTATTATGTTGTAGTTCGCAGATTATTGCATTTTTCTAGATGAAGTCAAAAAGCAGTTCCATTTTTTGTAACTTTCTAATTATAATTTTTATTGCTAATATATTGGAAACCTTAAATCGATGGAAATAACTTAAAAAGCTTGCGAATGTAATGTTTGCGACCGTAGAAATGCCCATATTCTATCTATAATTCTATACATCAACAAGAACACCACTCTTTCGCAGAAATCGTCAAAAAGCAACCATCCTCTTCCAATACAGCCAAAAAACAAAGCAACATACCATCCATCTCGACACTATCATACTCCGAAATGGACAATTTCACCGACACCAACCCTTCAACATCGGCTGACACAAGAACTACATCAAGCAATAACTTATCTAACAACAAGGTTAATATCCTTCCCAAAAACACTTCAAAACGTAAGCTCAAGCAACTAAAATATAACAAAAATAAAAAAAAAAAACAATCTCTAAAACTAATAAACTAACAAATAGCTCAGACACTGATAACGAAATAATGATCGATACCATGTAAACAAATAACAAGCTTTATTCTGGCCTTGGCGCGGCTGACGGGGATATCCCGCCCAAAAATGCTTTTTCCCTAACCAGCTTAGAAAATACCTTCACACCCTTAGTCATCTTGGGGATTTTAACAATTGGCACTCCACTTGGGGGTCACTATGAGACAATACTAGAGGCAAATTACATCCAAAGTACCAACCTAACCCTACTAAATGATACGTCACCAAACCATTATTCCACTCACAATACCTTGACTCATATAGACATAAGTCTCTGTTCTGCACAACTATTGCCATATTCCAATTGGAAAAAATTGGATGGCCTATGCGGTAGTGATCATCAATAAAAAATCTGCCATTCTGAACAAAATTATCCTACAAAGTGCACATAATAGTATACCACAAACATCACCTCATAAGCATACCCACAACGTTCCATGGTGGAATAAAAACCTTACACAACTTTGTTTAAACAAAATCAAAACCTGGAGAATACTTAAACGTAACATCACTCAAGAGAATATCATTAACTACAAAAAAACAAAAAAAAGCTTCCACTTCTTTCACATAAACAATTCAACCAAGCACTCCTACTTCTAAAATTTGGTCAAACACAAAACCTTTTTGTGATCTTAATCCCGAGAAAGCTATCAACTGCATTAAGAACACCACTAATAACCAAACTTCTACACAAAATAACACTATTGCACTTATTGGCACAACACTGGCCGAATTTATCGAAAAATAATAATTTTCGCACAGAATTTATAACAAATAAATACATACAACATAAACGAGATTCATTACACACCTTCACACTCAGCAAAATTAATAGAACACGATATAAACCCTGGTCTGAATAGAATTTCATATCCCATGATAAAAAATAATTCACATTCAGTACAGGCTCTTATTCTTCAACGAATTAGCTGATATTACAGCCAAAGCGGCTATATCCAAGCCTTTAATCTTAACCCAATAGATATAAACAAATATTTAAAAACCAATCTATTTGATAAACTACACAACAATATAAACAAATGCAACAAATGGTACCAAGACCTCAATAAAGATTCTCTTCATTTAACTGATTTCCTAAAAACAATATCTCAGGAAAATACAAACCGAACTGATCAAATTAAAACTTCGTTTAGGGCATACTAAACTTACTCAGCAACATTATATAAACCCTATCAAACGTCCACGTGAATTGAGAACACATACTTCCATCATTCCCCGCAATTACAAATATCAAAAAGAAAATCTTTAACAACTCCAACCCTTTGATTGTGGTTAGTAATCTCACAAAAAAAAAACACATAACCAGTTATTATATATATAATAGAAATAAATATATATCACCCAATATAAATTCTACCAGTAATATATTATAAACCTGTAAATACTTTTAATTCCTGATTCTGTTAACTTTCTCTCTCTGTACATATAAAAATAAGATATAAGATAATAATATTATACCTTACTAACAAACAAAGCCGAAGGCCTTGTAGCCAGTGCTTTATTACTTATAATTGTTAGTTAGTCTTAGTTTTTAAATTAAGCTAACTTTTGAATAAAGAAATAAAATAAATAAATAACTAAAATAAAAAATAATAATATACAAAGTCGTGTGTATTAATACCATTTATAATTCAAGAACAGCTGGACAGATTTTAATGTATTTAGGGAGCTGCGGAAATTGAAATTATTTTTAGGTTACCAAACTACAACTACCTTAGATAATTATGTCAATATTAAATCAATTTTATTTATAAAGGAATTGATTCGTCTGATTTTCTCAAGTATTTGAAGTACTGTGGAATGTACTGCTGTTTGTTTTGAAAATACAATATTAAAGGACTCTATATAGTCCGGTGAAAAAGCATTTAACTTTGCGAAAATTCGCAATGAGCTGAACAACATTGGTATTGGCCTTAAAGACATTCGAGCAAGTGTCAAAAATCGCTTACGCTTTTGGTGTGGAATGATTTCAATTTCACCGAAAAACGCGTAGGTATGCTAGCATTTCTGGAACATTGATATTCGAATAAACAGCTGCTTGTTATCCTTGATTTTTCTTTGGTGTCTCTTGCTTGTAAACAAACTGGTTGACAGATCGCGTTAATTTTCGGCACAGTAATTATGGACAGCTCTAGTAACATACAGGAAAAAAAAAAAAAACTAAAAAATACTTAACAGGCAATTAAAATGACAAATTCCGGGTACTTTATTGTCAGAAGGTATATTGAAGAATTACATATTACGATTCTCTTGTATGCAGATGATATAGTTAGTTAACACGTCTAGAGTCATATTGCGACACTTAGATCATGGAAGTAAACTTAGCGAAGTCAGCAATAATAATAATGGTATTTAGCTGCGGGGCCAAGTGGCCAAGAATGAGATGTGGAAGTTTATAGGCGAGAATATTGAGATTAGGTCGGAGTATAATTATCTACTTTATTGTCTTAAGGTACTTGTTGGAGCACCCTGGTACGTGAGAAAGTCATATTTGCACAGAGATATACAGATACCTACGATCCCTGAAGAGATCGCAAGAATAAACACCAAAAACTTCTCCAGGCTTGACAACAGCCAGCACTTTTGAACCACTCTACACCCACTGGATTAGCAATAGTATATTTATTTTTTTATATTTATTTAAGTGACATGTTTTAAAAACACTTAAATAAATATTTCAGATAAAATCAGCAAACAAAAATCACAAGGCACATCTAGCATTCAGCAAAAGTCATGTTGAAGATTGGAAGCATGTGATTTGGTCGGACGAAGTGAAGATTAATCGTTTTCAACCCGATCGAATAAGGTATTACTGGCACCGACCTAAAGACAGCATCCAAAGACTATGTGACGCAAACTGTCAAACATAGAGGACGCGTGTGGGGTTTATTCTCATGATGGCATATTGGTCCACTTGTCAAAATAACCGGTATCATGAAAAAGGAAGAATATTTTTCAGACTAATTTGTCAGTTTGTTTTTAGACTTGAGTGCGTACACTGGACGTCGTTTTCCAACAAGACGGAAGTCCCAAACAAATCGCCAAGGAATGTCTGTACTAGCAAAGTTTACAGCTAACGAAGTAGCCTGCAGAATCTCCTGACTTCAATCCAGTTGCGAATTTGTGGAAAATAATAAAGAGGCGACTAGGAAAATATCAAAGGGCTCCTGAGAACATGGTAGTACTGTGGCATCGTGTACAATTTGAATGGTAACTAATTCCTCACACTTTTATTGAGCGTAAATAAACTGTGACTAATATATTATTAAGGACTGTAGACAAATTACTAAAACGGTGCTTTTATCTTCCTAATTGCGAAACGTGCAAATCTTGGAGAATAGTAGTTCTCTTAAGTTCATTCTCATATTTCTCTCTTAAGTTATTTGTTTAAAAATTAAACAATGAATAAAACGAAATTAATTTTGTTAAATTGGGTTGCGTATTTATATTTTTACAGCGACTTAAAGTTAAATTTCTAAACATTTGCTCGGTTTTGCACGTTACTATATGTACATATGTATACGCATAATTCAGATGTCTACATGTACAGAATTCAATAAAAGAAAACAGAAACAAAACCTCGTACTTTCCTTTTTATGTATGTATGTATTTTAAGATTTCAAAAATTGTTAGGGTAGTCAGGTTTGTAGCAACAATTATAAAATAAGTATGTTATACCAACTTTTGTGACAATGAACGATACTAGCGTAACAGGTATACGGGTGGACGTTAATGACTTTATACACTAAAAAGAAAGGATAAATCACAACTTTCTTTTCTATGCAGTTTTGAATTGATGGTATAAAATATTCGCTAGTTTTGGTCAATAAAATTTCCTTTGCAGAAGAAGCTATAACAGAAGATACAGCCATAAATACATTGTATATATACACATATAAATTATTCATATACATATGTATATAAGCATGTACATATGCATATGAAGTAAAATCTGTAAGTATAGCGAATAATTAGTGCTGACCCGCCAGCCAAATCAAAATAAAAAAAATTCACTTTACTTTAGAATATCTACTATTTATTAAAGTTTGATTATCTCTTACTCTTTTAATTTAATGTTTCTTCAGGCTTACTCATTTTTTTCGATTTTTTTACATATGGATCTTTAAGTTGAAGTTATTTTTCTATTTGAATCTGTATCACAAATTTTAAAAACATCAGTCGGAACGCATAAGAAATCTCCGCACCAAATAGATAAAATTTCTAATGTTGTTAAAGCAGTTTCTACCCGGTTTGTTGTATTTTTTTCTTTTTTTGGCGTCTTACAATTGATAATTTTTGCCATAATTTTCTCCCCATATATAAAAAACTTTTGAATTTTTTAAGTTAAAGGTGGCTGCAAATTGTAAATATGCATTGTATAGTTCGGGACCGTTTTAAAGCACAATTTTTGATTATTTGTTTCTAGCGTTGTAAACATAACTTACACCTCTTTTCAGTAATTTATATACCCATGAACAACGTTTTCATATTGATTTAATGTTCTTTTCACGAATTAATGTTCTGGATTAACTCACACTAACACTTTTTTATTCTGTGTATTCATCTACTTGCCATTGATGAGCAAAAATCGAACTTCGGTTACAGTAACCGAATTATATGAGTACTTAAAGGCCGAATACATCTATTCGGTTTACTCTGTACTCATTTTCTAGTTATGAATGAACATTATAAAATTTGTCGTCTCATACCTTAAAAGAAGGTAATACAAATTTAAATATTTAATTTACTTTCTATAGGTCACTTTCAAGATTTGAAATTTTCATTATAAAATGTAAATTTTTATCAAATTCATTCAAACGAAGTAATCTCCAATTACTTATATGTACTTTGGAAACTATTGCCATCAATAACAGATTTGTACAAAGCAATAATAATAGAAACTGTGATACAGGTTCTTATAAACACCCATTTACGTGTATTCATATATCCTTATCCATATTATCTTCAAATGTGAATAGCACATATGACGTTTGTAAAACACAATTTTTTTTTATTAATACAGCTATTATAAGATTAAAAGTAAAACGTTTAAATGAGATAAGATATTCTAAATGTGGGTCTTAACCATAATTTAGACACTACGATATTTAACAGTTGAAAAGTAAAAGTGATTTTAATGGAATAGCCTGCACTATTTTATTTATTGGACACCTATGTTTTTAACTAAGTAAGTGTAATAATAGTGATAAGAAATTGTTATAATTTGTTTCTTGCTAATTCGATGTTTTTTTTTTTTTTGGACGATAATAGTAGCGAACGTTGCTATTGTGGATGCTTTGCATATTGAAGTTGGGTGGTAAAGGATACTGTTTCGAATGTCGTCTTGAATTTTATACTGGGTCTTGTAAGTTACCTTCAATGAAAACCTCTGCTGGTAATTGTTTCATTAATGTATGCCAGAAGCATTAATGTCATACACTGACAAATCTAATCGTGCTGCTACCGAATATTTGTTTTGCATTGATGCTTGTGAAAATGTCAACGCGACAAAATTACAAAGTAGTGGTATGATGATCCTGATTCCAAATTGATGTCTTTGCTACTTAAAATGTAAGCCTTGCTTAAGTATGTTAAAGGACTCTCAAAGCGCGACAAATGCAATTGTTCAAATAATTTTCATTAAGTTGATTGGAGCTTTGAATTAATGCATTTTCTTTTTGGCTTTGACGCAATTTTCAATTATCCATTTGAAGATACATACATACATACATGTGTATATAAGTATATCTGTACATTAGAGACTTGTACATAAGTTTTGAATAAATTCATTCGGGCATTCACAAAACCAGTAATTTCTTGCATGTGTGACGCATTTAAAAATAAATACTAGTAATAAAGAAGAGTGATTAAAAAATATTTTCGTTGGACCGATAGTTTTCCTATTAATTGTATAGTACAGTCAAAGTAGAAATTATTTTCTTATTTTACCTCTTCGGAGAACATGTAAATATAGCTCATTTACTGCAAGACTGTCCTATGTCACAAAAACACGATTTTTGAGTTAATGATGCAGAAATATTCGTTTGATGCAAACTTGTTCTAAAGCTACTAACTCATCACCTGGTGTAAAGCGATAGTCTCTACAGTGAGAGAGGAAATATTACATATTAATTGTTTTGTTTACATTGCCAGATAATCTGTAAAATTTGGTTTTTGGCACATACGACAAGGGGTCGATGTGGAGATGTATGTGGCGTAAATTTCATGTTAATAACTTACATATGTAGGTACTCTTCGCGTGAGAAGAGAATATTTGTTCTATAATTAACCAATTTGTCAAACTTTAAACGCGTTTTTGTCGAAATGCTGTTTAATGAGTTAGGACAGCCTTGCAGTAAATGTTGGATGTGTACATTAGAGATCTGCACGAATACATTAATATGTCGTTGTAAATAGATTCATGTAAACTGTAGTTGTTCATAGATTCGAGTAATTTCCCACAGAGAATAGTTTAAAAGTAATAACAGCTTGTTATCGAAACTCAAGATGCTCAATTTGGAAGTTTATTCTTTTAACGTAATGTATAAAAAATTTGAAGAAGTCTAAAAGTACTACGCCAATTTAAACCACGAAATGCAAAAAGAAAGAATTGCTTCTGTATTGACTCAACGCGGTCTTACCGTTTTCTATATTGGGGTCTCCAGACGCACGAACGCTATTCAAGTACTTGGCGGACTAATGGAATGAAAAGTGAAGGACTCATTAAATTCTTTAGACTATCTTTTGATAAAGCGAAACTTGTTCGTTCTCGGACTACTTTAGAATATGCGTTGGTATAAGGTCCCTTCATAACCCATAAAAGAACGAACTTTGAGGCCTTCTCCAACGTGGTCAGCCGAACTCTCCCCCACCCTCGTGGTGGTGGTGGGGGGTAATCATGGACTTGGGAAAACTGGAGAGATCCTATCAGATTGTCACGGACGTGCTAGGAAAGGCTCTCAAGACGTGTCCTATCAGCTGACCTTCAAGGTCCAACCGCAATGTGTGGTGGACACCGGAGCTCGAGTAGACTTTTCAGTAAGGCAAAATGGAGCAATCGCCAGAGCTTGTAGGAAGGCAAAAAGAGACTCTTGGGTCTAGATGGTCTTCGGGTTAATCGAGAGAACACCTAGCTGGTACTGTTCACGAGAAGACATAAAATACCTTGCTTCTGATTGCCGTATTTAGGTGGATCGTAGCTTAGGTTATCAAGGGAAGCCAAATATCAGAGAACAGCTTGCTTGCAGCCAAGCCGCGCTGGATGTCATTTTAGATCTGGTACCAGTAGCCATGTATCTGTAGTACGTGGCTGCAAGTGCAGTTAGACTACGGGAGCTGCACCTTCTCAAGCTTTGCGTAACGGGCCATAACACCGTCCTGCAAAAAGTGAGATTGCGTGCAGATAGGGGAGAAAGTGACTACGGTGTGCCAGAATTAAAATGGAAAAATAATTTTAGTATTAGATTCCCGGAGAGAAGTGATTGGAGCAGGGTAACCCCATTAGGCAAGACTGGCTTTCAATCTATACAGACGGCTCCAAGACGGAAGAAGTAGCGTCCGTTTCCTTTCATCTACCTGTTTGGAGTAGTGTGTTTTAGGCGGAGATCTATGCGGCATAGATGATTAGCACCTTGGGAGAAACCTCAAGGAACGTATCGATCTATGTTGACAGCCAGGCTGCTGTGTCGGCACTTAGTATTAATAGTAAAATCATCCGTAGCACGGTTGAGGCTGGGTGCCTGGCTATTATGGTTTCTTAGGAAATGAGATGGCTGATAAGTGTGCCAGAAGGGGATCTGCTTTGCCCATCTCTCGGCCAGTTATGGACATAAGCTGACCCTTGTGTGATATTTTATCGGAATTGGTAGCAGATACGAGATGGGTGAACGAGTCAGGGTGCTCTATCGCTAAAAAGCTGTGGTTCTCCTATTAGTCGAAAAAGACATCCGAACTCCTACACTTTAACAAGAAAAGGATTCGGATGATGACAGGAGTTTTAACGGGGCATTGTGCAATTGGGCGAATGGCTCAGAGGTTGCACGTTCCTCACTAGGACTTCTGTCGTAGCAGCCAAAACGAGGAAGAAGTAGAAAGCATTCAACACCTCCTGTATGACTGTTCTGCACTACTCAGAAGGCGATCCCACTCTCTTGGAAGACCCTTTTTTGAGGACTTGGTTAGTGTGGCGAAAGTCCCACCGGGGGATTTGACTAATTTTGAGTGATCTCGTGTGTTTTCGCAGGTTGTCTGTATAACATAACCTATCGTATAAGAAAATAAATGAGGCTTCATATGATGAAACGTCATGAACATGCATTTACCGCAGTTTAGCTTTAAGAGATTACGTTAATACCAAGAATGGAGTGAGGTTAGATCCCCTTGTAGTCTAATATGCGAAGTGATACAGTTAATCGTTAAGCAGAGTTTGACATCATCAGCATACATCAGAACGCGAAAGTATCTCAAGGAAAGAGGAAGAACTATTACAGAAAGGTTGAACAATAATGGGCCAAGATGGGATGGCTTCCTTGAGAAACAATAGAAATGAAATGGAAAGAGTGACATTAAATAACACTCATTAAAATCTATTTTTTAAATGAGAAGAAATCCAACAAAGAATATGTTGCGGGAAGCCTAATATGTCCGGCTTTTGTAAAAGTAGATCATGATTTCCGGAATCAAACTTTTTGCTGAAGTCTGTGTAAATGACAAAAGTTTGATGTTTTTCGATAACACCAAGATTTACTATAGGTGTATTCTGAAGCAGGTTTGTAGTAGGTGAACGCATTTTCATAAAACCGTGTTGACACGGAGAAATAATAAGAGTGGATAAAGGATTCTTTCCAAATAGAGGGCAAAGATGCACTCTACTATGATACATTTCAGGAGCGGCTTACATAAAGACTCAGCACAGTACTTAAGTAGGTATTTTGTCTGGACCGGATGAGTAAGTAGATTTCAAAGAATTCAAATTTGTAAAAAGGCACTCCTCCCGAATTACAGGAGAAACAGAGTGTTTACATTGGGAAATCGAATATGGATACCGATTGTCAATATAAATATAATTTTGGAATAAATGGATTCAATACCCAAGTTCACAAAGTTATAAAACTACTAAGGGTCACTCGAAAATTGCAATGTACAACATATTGTACCTAGGCCTACTTATCGACAACAGAGTTTAATTGAAATAAAGAGTGGCCAACAGAGCTGAAAGAATAGGCGAATAGGGCGATCCGCCCTAAATGTAACAAAGTTCAAGCAAAAAATTGCATTGCTAAGAATACAAGAGTTTAGCCAAAGAACCAAAAACGCTATATCAACAGCTTCAATCGAGAAACTATCACTATACAAAATGTTAAGTTTTGTAAGGAGACCTCTAACATTTAGATATTGAATAGAAAGATTAACAGAAGGCAAAATAAGTGTTTTGAGATTGTGTACGACATTGAAGTTGAACTAGAATAAGGCACACTAGCAGATGGTCGAAGATTTAAATTCTTGGATAATAATATGCTCCGGCCAAAATTTTGCATCACAAAAAGTAGCAAAAATATTGTCTGGAACAATTATTTTGAAAGAAGCAATGTCACGCAGGAAATGAACTCTGTAGTCAATCAATGGAAAAGATAACTTAATCTTGTAATGATTCCGTTGGAACTCCTTTGTCACGATCCCAACCTTAATGCCTTCCTGAGGATACTTACCATCCAACCTTGGAAATATCCCATTCTTTAACCTCTCCTCTTTCTGCCTCGAAATATGCATGTAATGGGAGTTATTGACCATACAAACAGTTATTTGCGCAAATAGTTGTTGTTGTAATTTGGTTCGTTGGTTTGCAACAGATAGTTGTCGTGCTTCGTTTGTAGTTTTTAGTTCCTTTTGCAGACCATGTAGTGCACACAGCGATTATGCAGCCGCAAACACAAAACATATAAACGTATATATCAGTATGTATGTTTACTACCGTTTGCTAGTCAATACTGACATTATATGCGGAGTAGAATTTCAACTGTTGTTTAATGAGGAGCTGCTACTGGAAGATCGTAAAAAGCAGTATGTTCTGTTGGAATATGTTTCCGGACAGGGCATTGGGACTATAATATGCATTGGCATGTAGTTCGAGCCTGGTGCATGTTGGTTGTTGAACATGTTGTGCACATGCGCTACGTGCCCTTTTTCATGAGATCCGAAACTACCATGAAACAACATGTAATACAATAACAGAAACAAAAAATTAAAAACCAATAATGAAATAATTAAATATGTAACACATATTTCCTTTTTGTTTCTGTTCTTTTCCTTACCGTTTCTATATTTTGTCCATTTTGCACACGCATCTATTCACATCAAATTATTCACATGTTTTTTTTTTTGTTAAAATCTTTAATTATCCTGTTATTATGAAACAACTTAAATTAAACTATATACAAAACAATAACAATACAACTTATATTAACAAGTGAGAATAATACTAATACATTTAATATGATCTAGTAGGGAGGTCGACAGGATGCGATCTTCTCAGCCTCCTCGCCACTCTGACCCCTCCCTTTCTGCATCGCCTTAAAAGCCGCCTGGCTAGATCGTTTGGATGATTTGCCAACCGATTAATGTAGTCCTTCGCCTGATGATTAATCACGTCGACAATTTTTGGTATTTTCAAGTCGTGCTCAAGGTCCGCTGTGCGCATGAACCAAGGCGCCCCAGAAATCATGCGCAATGTCTTTGCCTGCTGAATTCTAACCTTAGCAATATTTGTTTTTGCTGCTATGCCGTACACCTGTAAGCCATAACGCCAAGTAGGAGAAATTATTGCTTTGTAGATGTGTACCTTATTTCTTAGTGACAATTGGCACATTTCTTTTCGTTAATGCCAATGTTCCATCTTTTTGTCCAGACTTCAAAACTGTGCAGATATTGTTGCAGGTTGTCCGTGGCTTCATATATGCACCTGTTTCTGGAGAGGATGGCCGTATCATCTGCAAACATGGCGATGATAAAATCATCAGAATCTTCTAGCGGTAGCTTTAAGCTATTGGGCATGTCGTGCGTGAACAGGATATAGAGTGTCGGCCCCAGAACGCTACCTTAGGGACACCTGCGCGAATAGCCTTGATGCTAGACTCCACATCATCCAGAACCACTGTAAAAGTCCTATTATTGAGGTAGCTGCGCACTATTAACCATAGTTGAGGCGGTAAGAGGCTCTTGAGTTTACTGAGCAACCCGTCGTGCCAAACTCGATCAAAAGCCTGCTTGATATCGAGATACGCTGCCACAACGTACTCCTTGGCCTCAATCCTTCAAGGATAAAGTTGACTACCCTATTCACTTGTTCAGGAGTTCCGTGGGCCTTACGGAACCCGAATTGAAATGGAGGAACAATTTCCTTGACCTCTTTCACGTCAAGTAGGCGTGTCAGCAGACAGCGTTCAAACAGCTTTGCTACAGTGGGCAGCAGACTGATTGGCCTGTAAGAATCCAATAAGTAAGGACTCTTACCAGTCTTATGAATCATGCAGATTCTCGCCTTCTTCCACTGTTTTGGAACATATCCCAATCTAAGCACAGAGTTGAAAATGAGGACCAAGAATAGCACAGCTTTGATCGGCATAGCCTTTAGTGTAAAATTATCCACACCATCTTCACCTGGAGCCTTTTTTGTATTCAACCCTTTAATGTGACCCGAGACTTCCTCTGCTGTGATGGGAGCAACTGGGGGGGCATAATTGGCCAGCGCTATCAAGTCTCATTTGAACTTGGTGAACTCTATGTGACCTAAAGTCAAATGGCTGAAAGCGAGTTTCTAAGTCCTCAGCAAAAGTCTCGGCTCGATCCTTTAAGGATCTGGCCCAGGATCCGTCAGCTTTCTTGATTGGAAATTTGGGGGTCACCTGCTGCTTAAACCTTCTAGCCAGCTTCCACAAGGAGTGATTTGTGTTGCCATCGGAGGAGATACTTGACAAAAATCGGTCGTTTTCCTCCTGTTTGTGCAGTTCCAGCAGCTTCTTGATTCTATTCGACACTCTACGAAAGACCCTGTCAACAACAGGGTCCCGAGTTCGACAAAACTGTCTCTTAAGTCTCCTCTTGATAAGCAGCAACGCCTCAATAGCTGGAGGAAGTCCAGTACGCACCCGGGCGTCTTCAATATCCTCAGGCACCAGGATTTCAAAATTTAAATTAAGTGATTCTTCCAAATCTCTACGAAACGCAGCTATGTCAGCTCCAGGTGATAGTAGTCGTCCTTTTATTGTTTTGAACTTCGGAGTGGAGTCAAATGTAACCACAAGGGGAAGATGATCATTTGTAGATGTCGCCTTTCCTGATGTTGGGGCACAGAAGTTCCAGTAGAGAGCGCATATTTGTGTTGCTTGAGTGGACTAGGTTTAGTTGGACTGTATTTTTGAAGCCCTGTGCGAAGTGAGTCAGCAAATGAAATACCACCACGTATCATGGCTGCCGGAACAAATTGTAGCTTAGTATTCTGATTACTGGAAGGGCCTCTCCCTCTTACAGCTGAATTGATTTTAGGCCTGCGTTCTTCCATTTTGGCTTTATACACACGGCAACCCCTATGCCATGCCGCATGATTTCCTCTACAATTAACACAGCAGAGCTTGTCATCTGAAGTTTCTTGACATCGGGCAGTTGGATGCTCCTGAGCACACTTACCACAAATGAATAGCCTCAAACAATAATTTTTGGTATGACCAAACCCTTGGCATCTGTGGCAGAGTATAACATCCATATTTTTCTTGGGAATTTCAATAATTACCCTTTGACGACGAACTTGGTTGATTTTGAGAGCATCCTTGTTATTGGCCTCACGAACCAGGTCAATGAAGAAGAAATTGTTGGGGATCAACTCTTCCTTAACTGATCCAAGTTCCTTGTGTATAACCTTTCGGGGGCGAAGGTTGAATACATGGAGAACTTTATGTCCACTTGCTCTGAATACATCTTTAATACGCTCAACCGGTGTAGTACTTGCCAAATTTCTTATTATTAGCCTGAAGGCCTTTTCATCCTTCAGCTGATACGTGTAATGTTGTGCATTCCTTTTTTTGAGATAGCTCACTAGGCTCTTATACGTGTCGGAGTTCTCCGTGTAGGCTCTTACTGACCCATTTCTGCCGACTTTGAGGGTGTAGTTATTTGAGCCAATTATGACATCAAGATCCTCTTCCATCTGATTCACATTGATTACACCCTCAATGGTAATAGGTGGCGGCTTTCGAGATGGGGACGGTTTACGCTTTTTGATGGGGGTCTGCCAGGAAGGTGACATCATACTCAAACTGACTTTATCGGGAACATTATGAGCTACATCACTTACAACCATACTTTCGGGATCTGACACAAAAGGCGTGGAGCACACACTACCTGCTAACGATGTTACAACCGAATAGGTGGACTCATAAGTGGAGTTTGTCGACGTCAGTGTACACGTAGTACTGCAAGTTGCAGCAACCCAACTACTAGTTACAGTGGCAGGTGCATATATAGTCTTATACATGATGGAGCGTATCTCAGAAGGCGTTGCACCAGCAATTTTGCTCATAGTCTCATACGAAGACCACGATTTCATCGGGTCTGAGGGAGAGGATGTATTGTTCTGCATTGTAACAATTAACCGCAAGCACTATGCAAAGTGTTTATCGTGTGCGACTGCACACCAGCGTCAGTCTTGCCCAATGGGCAAGCACAAGCGAAGCAAAAACAACTGCTTATGCTTTTATTGTCTTTTTGATCACTATTACCGACACCGCCGTTAGTCGATGTCTAACAAAAAAAAGCTCAAATTATTCACAAGAATGAAATAATGGGAGAATTTCATCAGACACACATAAATACACAAAATGAGAGTAAAGATTTGGAAAAATAAAACAAAACGTTTAGAATTTTGTCAAACATTTTCACAAACAATGCCATCGACGATACAAACGGCTAGCGCTCTCCCTCTTTTCGCCTTTAACGGCGGTTTTGTTTTCGCAAAGTAAACTTTGCTAAATTAAGTACAAACTTTCTTAGAACTGATTAGTCTTATTGGTACAATATAATTGCAGTGAAATGAAAATTTTAAATATAAATTGTTTCTTCGCAGCGGTTTTTATATTTTCAATACCTATGTTCCCTTTAAAGTTTGTTCTAAAGTATCCTACCAAAAACCATGGTTTACAAAAAGACTTCCTTACCTGAAGAACATTCAGTCGAGGCTTTATAAAAAATACAAGACTACTGGCTCTTCTATTGCTTTAGCGAATTTCCGTACGGCTCAGTCTAATTTTCTATCTCTAAATAGACTGTTACAAAAAGTACCTCTTAACGTTGTATGTTGAAATTTTCGCGTGACCCTTAGCAGTTTTATACATTCGTGATTTCAAAGCGCAAGTCATCTTTATTTCCCTCGTCGATGTATTTAGTTGACGAATAAGCCTGCAGTGATTTGGGTATTGCAGACTTGTTCGCTAAATTCTTTCAACTTACTTATTCCTCTGGATCATATACTTACAATCGTTATTCATATCCAATTTCCCAACCTGCGATAACACACGAGATCACCTACAATTAGTCAAATCCCTCAGTGGGACTCTCGCCACACTAACCAAGTCCTCACAAAAGGGTCTACCAAGAAAGCGGAATCGCCTTCTGAGAAGTGCAGAACAGTCATACAGGAGGTGTTGAATGCTTTCTACTTCTTCCTCGTTTTGGCTGCTACGACAAAAGTCCTGGTGAGGAACGTGCAACCTCTGAGCCATTCGCCCAATTGCACTATGCCCCGTTATCATCCTGTCATCATCCGAATCCTTTTCTTGTTAAAGTGTAGGAGTTCTGATGTCTTTTTCGACTGATAGGAGAACCAAAACTTTTTAGCGATAGAGCAACCTGGCTCGTTCGCACATCTCGTCTCTGCTGCTTCCTTAGTGTCTGCTACCGATTCCGTTAAAATATCATACAGGGTCTGCTTAATAACTGTTAGTATATATAAAATTCATCAAAAAAGATCAAATCTCTCCCAATATAGCAGAAATGCCAGAAGGATGAGATTCACTTGATGCGTCTAATTCAGCTCAAGTTAGAAAGAAATAAAAATGATATTGTTATTATTTATTTATTTAAGGATTAGATTATATACATTTAGTTACTTCAATAATATACAATATAACCTAAGTTTTTTAAGGAGTGCTAGCTACAAGGCCTTCGACTCAATTTTTATTATTAGAGCCGAAGGCTTAGTCAATTAGTAGTTATAGTTAATTTGAATAAATAAATAAATAATAATAATAATAATTATTAATAATTATAATTATAATAATAAAAAAAAAATGATTAATAATAATTATTATTATTATTAAAATTATTAATATTAAAATTACTAATAATAATTGAATAAACGGAAATTGTCCAACAAATGTTTTGACTGTGGATGCTCACTGTTTCGTAGTGCTTTAAATAAAGTCAATTAGCCCTTTTTCACCTGAACAGCAGATTCCATTTGGATCTTTTCTCCATTTCAGTGCATTGCAAGCCTGGTAACATACCATTTTAACTCTTATAGATGCAAATTCAGCCAAAAAAAAAAAAACCGTAGTGGTACTCATAATAAAAACCAAAGCGGTCACTATAATCAATATAAATATAAGTGCGAAGTTGATATACTCTTTACGCACCCCCTAGAAAACGTTTTTGCCCACGATCTGTAATAGCTCATTCAGAAATATTTAATTATTGATTTGACTTATGTTTAGAGTATAGAAAGTATAAATAGAGCATTTCAACACTGAGACAGAAATATTTGCATGGGAGCTTTACGATCTAGTAACCCTAGGGTGTTAAAATCTACACGGTTGTTAAAGGTAGATCGAGCTGATCAAGAATATATGTATACACTGAAAGTATTGTAGAAACAAGCACCAATGAATCTTTGTATATAAGAAGCTAAGTGACGTCTCATACGATCAAACATCATGAACATGCATTGAGCGCAGTTTAACTCCAAAAGGTAACGTAAACACCAAAATTGAAGTGAAGTTAGATCCTCTTGTAGTCTAATATGCGAAGAGATATTGTTAATCGATAGGAAGAGTTTGACATCATCAGCATACATCAGAACACATACTGGACAAAAAAGGTTTCCTTGAGGAACACCAGAAGTGACAACAACTGGACTCGAAAGAGTGGAGTTAAATAACACGATGAATTCTATTTTTAAAATAAGAAGAAATCCAATAAAGATTATAGAAGCGACATTATTTACTTGGATGTACACACACATTTGCATTGAATGCTTTGTAACCGGAACGAAATTCAGAGCATCGTTTATTTTTTAGGGAACTGCTTCATTGATATATTAAAAAACATAATTTAGGTCGTCAATGCACTGCGTACACAATCACAATGAGGCATGTATGTGCGTTCTTCAAACAAACCTTTCAACTCATTTGTTTCATTTGCTTTGCTGATTCGTTCGCTCGAATTCTATGCTGTTGCGCGACTCGTATTTTCTGATACGACTTAAGGCCACACTATCAAGAAAATACACTTACGTTAGAGTGAGTATGAGTTGGCACGATTTGTTTGGTTTGTTTTAGTGCCCGAGTTGGGATGAGTTGGAATGGCTCGGCGACGAGTTGTTAGGAGTTGGAATGACGTGGGCATGAGCTGCAATGAGTATGTATGTAAATATTGTACATATTGCTAGTTCAAGAGTCGAAGAGCGAGGTACGAAGCTTTTGGTTATGCTTTTTTAATGATCGTGGTATTCGAAATATATTTGTAATACCTAAAAACTCGGTGAAAGAAGAGAAAAAAATATCGGCAGAACACATTTTGGCTGGTGAAACACGACTACCCCGCGACCCCCCTTTATCAACAAACCAAAACACGAAACTCAAACAAAGCAAAGCACAAACAATGAAATATACTGTCTCTTTCTTGACCCACTTTAAATGAACCTAAAATACAAAAACGAAGAGTGCAAAAAGTGCGTACTCAAAAAAGGGAAAATACAACAATAACAACATCCAAAGTGTTAAAAGCATTAGGTTTGGTCTTGCAGTGGTTTTCAAAAAACTTAATCGTCTTCGAGCAGTCTTACTGATCGGACATTTACCTCGCAGCTAATAAATTTTATTTTATTTTCTTATCAAAGCCTAACAGCACCAATAATGACTGCGAGTAATGCTTACTTTTCGTTTGTCGCTAATGATACCAGGAACGATAACAAAGGTTCCTTATTAACCGCTCAGCCGCCCGTAGATAGAGCACGATCTTGCTCTCCTGTCTGTTGTCTAGTACAGTAAGCACTAGTCACTCACTCCCATGGAGTGCCCAGAGCCCTTCTCCTCAACCACCTTTTCATTCAAACCCAGAACTGTGTTTAACGCTACAACAAACACAACACAAAGCATAGCTTTTACTTCAACAGCTAGTGCAGTTTCAGGAACAAAAACAGTGTTCTCAGCTACTGCTTCGATTGCGTCATCACATGCAGTTACTGTAACAACAACAAACACACAAACATTTAATAGCGATATTACCAACCCAAAACAAGAACAAGCAAGCAATAGAAAAAATTCTGCTATGCAAGCTAAAGCAATCAAAAAGACAACTGTGTCACCAGCAGGTGGTCAAAATCAGCGCATACAAAACGGGACTCTGGAAAATAAAGCGGCAGTGCAGACAGGCATTGACCGCTACATACAAATCCACAGTAAGCGTAAACTAAGCCCGCAAAAAAATAATAATGCTAAGAAAATGATTTTGGAAAGTAATACGTTCCAACTACTTGCTGAAAAGGATGAACCTGCTAAAAACGATGACAAAAACTCATCAAAACCTAAAACAGCGAAACCTCCCCCAATATATGTTCGTGAAGAAAGCTCGAATAGGCTTGTAGATGTTATCCAAAGAATAGTTGGCAATAATAACTTTAATATTGTCCCTATTACCAAGGGTAATAATAAAGAAACTAAGGTCCAAATTTGTACGGAAGCGAACTACAGTTCTGTAACTAAGTACTTTATGGAGGCTAAAAGAAACTATTATACCTATCAGCTTAAAAGTAGTAAAGGGCTGGTAGTTGTATTTAAGGGCATTGAACCCTCTGTTGATTGTAGGGATATTAAGAGTGCACTGGAAGAAAAAGGGTTTTGGTCAAAGTAGTTATCAACCCTACAATAAAGTAAATATTTAAGGTTGTTAATTGGGTGCACTTCATTTTTCCTTAAATGCTACGAGTCAAATTTGTACAATGGCTGAGGAATTTTATTTTTATGGAATGCAGACGGGATATGATCGTTGCATCCGTTGGTGCGACAATTGTTTTGAAGAAAAGTCATGTAGGGCTATTTTATTAGGAGGTTTCGAGTAAGCTCAGTTGTTAAGTTAAAATCAGTTAGCTTCGAGCAACTAATGAAATATTCTACCAAGACGGAATAATTAATAGCTTGCTCCGCGCAAGTTAATACCATTAATTACAAGTAAATAATTAAAAGTAATATATTTAAAAATAAATAATTAAAACAAACAACAATAAAATTTGTTAACAAGTAAATACTATTAATTAGAAGTAAATAAATAAAATTAATATATTTACAAATAAACAAAACACACAACAATAAAAATTGTTAACAAGTAAATACTATTAATTACAAGTATAATATTTATTTACAAATACATAAGTAAAACAAACAACAATAAAATTTATTAATTGGTGACCAACGTTGGGCAACTTATTTTGTGGAAAAGATAAAAAAAAAATGCAGTGGGTGATTTCTACGAAGAAGAAAAATGTAAGCAACAATATCAACAAACCTCAAAGAACAACAGCATTTGGAACCTCAACTAACCTGAAGAACAACAGCAATAGCAAAATCAACAAACATCAAAGGACAACAGCAATAGCAACATCAACATCAACAAACATCAAAGAACAACAACAATAGCAATATCAGCTAACACCAACACCAACAACAGTAGAAGAAAAAAAATTAATAGTAAAACAACAGCAAGACTACACATCAACAACAATCAACGCATGAACAATAACAAATAACATCATCAACAAGGAAAACTACAGCGGCAACGAGCGCAGAGACCGATAACAACTAAATAGAAGATTTAAAAAAAAAAAAAAAAAATTAAAACTAAAAAAAAGACGAGGACGAGGGTGATTGTGTGTTTGGGGATATGGTTTCATTCCAAAACGACCTGCAACCTCTGACCGTTATACTGGACCAAAGTTTCAAAGTTTCCACTTGAATCAACAGGAGGGTATTGACGAAGACCACTAAGAGTGCTTTTATGAGGAGCCAGCTGAATCCACTGCAGATGTCTTGGAAGATTGCGAGGTCAATGACTCGATTAATTTTTTTGGTAAGTCACTACTGCCCTAGGTATCAAAAACACTAGGGAAGCAGGAGTTAAAATGACTTATCGACACAGGAGCTTCCAAAGGTTATATCAGGCCTCTAGAGGGTTTAGAAGGAATACGCCTTGTCGATAAGAATTTCTCCGTTAATTCGATACACGGGGTTACCATTGTTACATAGAAGTGCTAGGTGCACTTATTTGGTGTTACCACTGAATTCTTCGTCCTGCGGGATTTGAAATTTTTCCACGGCATAATAGGCCTTGATTTACTTACCAATGTCCAATCTAAGAAAGGGTCAACTAGAGTTTGACTCAGGGATAGAAAAAATTTACTTCGAAAAAGGCAACGATGTTAGTCATCTTCAGCTACAGGTCGAGTCAGTTCCAGGTTATAAAAAATATTTCGGGTGTCCTCGCGGCCCCGAGTGAGAATTTGCTTTACAACAAAAATGTCGTGGTAACAATTCATACAAGGGATAACGAACCTGCGTACGTAAAATTCTACCCATACCCACTTGATGTGGCTAACTTTGCGAAATCAGAAATTAGGGAATTATTATTTAGAAAACGGAATAATTCGACCCTCGAGGTGACCGTATAACAACCCAATATGGGTGGTGGACAAAAAGGCTATGATGAAAACGGGGTAAGAAAGAAGGGGCTCGTTATCGACTTTATGAAGTTGAATAGTAAAACCATTCATGATACCTATCCCATTCCGATTTTGGGGCTGATTCTAAATAACTTGGATAGTTCAACCCTACTTTCGACTCTGGATTAAGTCTGGGTGCCACCAAATCGAGCGGGACCGAGAAAAGACAGCTTTTTCTGCCTGTAACGGGAAATACGAATTGTTTTCATCTTCCCTTTGGTTTAAAAAACGCGCGAGGTGTTTTCCAACGCGCCATCGACGATATTCTCAGAGAATATATCGGCTTGTATTGCTTTGTTTGTATCGACGATGTCATAATATGCTCAAAAAATCCATCTGTACACTTAAGGCATTTCGAAGCAGTGCTTAAAAGTCCATCTTCAATCCCGACAAGCAATTGGAAATCATAAATCAAGAACATAACAGATCTCACAGGGCCTCAGAGGAGAACGACAAGCAAATATTTAATGATTACTTTTTTTTCCCAAAATTGAGAAGAAAGCCAAGGAGGTGGTAGCTAAGTGTAGGATCTACACTAGGGCGAGGTATGACAGGCATCCAACTAAACACCCACTTGAAAAAACACACATTCCAACTCTTCTGTGGGAAATCCTTCATGTGAATGTTTACTCCACAAATTCCAAATACTTTCTGACATGTATCGATAATTTCTTGAAATTTGCAGTAGTTCAGCTGGCAATCTCGCGCACTATAATTGACATAAAACGGTGTGTTCTGCAACTGTTGAACATCTTCTCTGGCACTAAGACAATTTTTTGCGATAATGAGAAGTCGCTGAATTCTAACACCATTAAATCGTGCCTTAGAGATCATTTTAATATCAATATTGTCAATGCGCCTCCTCTCCATAGTACATCCAACGGCCAGGTAGAAAAGTTCCATAGCACGCTTGGTGAAATAGCCAGGTGTATCAAATTGGACAGGGGGTGGAGGATACAGCTGACCTCATACTATTATATTAGTCACCATTAAGTATAATACGACAATCCATTTTGTAATCATTAAAAATCCAGAGGATGCCCTCCGTTCTTTTGCAGAAGGGACAAAGCTACAACATCGGGGACAAGGTTTTGGTAAAATCAAACCGAAGTTTAGGGAATAAGTTAACACCCGCCTATACTGAGGGTGTAATTCGGGAGGACCTTGGTTCTACGGTCAGAATAAATGGTCGGATAGTTCATAAGGACAACCTGCGCTAGATAATAAGCAGTACTTTAATTAATATCCTTGCGTAATCTTCTCTCGACGCAGCCAATGCTAACATAATAATCTTTACGCACTCGGACTACGTACCAATAACGGACGGTGACGTTGTTCTGTGGGAATCATATGGATACCTAAGGCACGCGATGAATTTAACAACGTATGTGAGGATGTTAGACGAGACTTACTCTGCGCTGGAATTATTCCCGCAAAACCATATGAAGAAACTGATGGCAGCCGACCGTGCACAAATCGATAAACTGCTTCGCCCCTACGAGACGTGCGCCTAGTTTAAATATTTTGGGGACTACACTTAAGGTACACCGGACTTCGACGACTTTACGACAGTAACAATAGAATTAGATAGGCTTAAGGTAGGAAATAACAAACAGGCAAGCATTAATTCACAATTACAAGTACAGATCAATAACCTGACGGATATGATAAACAACATACAAAAAATGCAAAAAGCTTAGCAAATAGATAGATAGATAAATAGATAGCATTTCCTGCTTACACCACTGAACAGATTTTGACCAAAAAAAAAAAATTAAAGGTATTCTTCGCAAGATGTGAACAATCTAAACATCAATCGTAGGTTGATGTTGTGAATGCAGTAGAATGGGAGAGTAGAGAGATTTGTGAAAATCTTTGAAAAATTCTTTGAATACGGAATCGATGTTTACTGCCTGTTTAACGATTTTAAACAAGCTTTTGATAGCCTGAACAGAAGACAAATCAAATAATACCTACATAGATTGGTATGAGTTGATCGTCGGTGAGTAAGGACGTGTTAACAAACTTGCGCTATCGATTCTTTTTGAAAAAAAAAAAAAATTAAAAAATAAAACAAGCATTACACCAAAAACAAAAATATACAATAACAACGAAAAGTGCAACGGTATTTTGAGACCGTGGCCAATTTGTGTGTCGCTGATGAGTGGAACTGACGCTCATCAGATTGAGCGTAGGCTCTCCAACTGCGGGTACTTCACCATCCGCTCGCAGTCATTAGAATCAAGCTCCGCCCAACAAATAAACAACAATGCAAAGAACATCACAAGCTATAACACAAACAATGAAACCTCATGGAGTTCGCAGTGTGCTTCACCTATGATGCTCTGTACACTACCTCCCACAACAACATCAACAACCGCTACTACAACGGTTGCATCAATAGCAACAACATCAACTACCTGTTCAATTTCATCATTGGTCACTGCAACAACCTTGGCACCCATATTTGATACAGTTCAGAGAGAACAAGCAGCATACACATCCAGCACAAACGGTAAAGAAAAAGCTTATAGTGCTAACTCTGTTCCTCTTATAGCAGCACGTCAAATTTCTTCAATGAGTCACCAAAGCCCTGTCGGCAGTAAAATAACGGAAACAGTAATCCCGCACAAGAAGGAGACCGCAAAATCAAAAAGTTCGGCAGTACAGACTGGAATTGATCGCTATGTGCAGATTAAACGGAAACTCAGTCCGCATAAACCTAATTCTGGTAATAAATCTAAGAGATAGAATACCTCTTCTACCCCAACCAATGAGCCCAACGTTTTGAAAGGAAACAGATTTGAAGCTCTCAGCAGCGATAATGATCCCATAGACGTAGAAGAGGCCCCAGCATTCAAGCAAACCAAGCCTCCCCCAATTCACATTCGCGAGCGCAGTTCAAACAATCTTGTTTCACAGGTAGCGCAACTTATCGGCAACAACAATTTTCACATTGTTCCGCTAACCAAAGGCAAAGTACATGAAACTAAACTGCAAATCTACACTGAGAATAATTACAAAATAGTTTCGAAATTCCTCAGTGATGCCAACAAAAACTACTATACGTACCAACTTAAGAGATAGTGATTATAAAAGGAATAGAAGCTGGAGTTGACACTAAGGAAATTAAAAGTGCGCTTGAGGAAAAAGTGTTCCCAACTAGGGTTGTGACCTTGAACAGAAGCAAAATCCCCCAGTCAATGTTCAAGGTTGGGCTCTCATGTGAATAAACCAGACAAAAGAAACAATATTCACCCAATATACAACTACAATACTAACTTCACCGCAGAATCACTGTAGAGGAACCTCACAAGCGCCCAGACTCTGTGCAGTATACAAACTGTCAGGAATTTGGGCACACGAAATCGTATTGTACCCTACGTTCTGTCTGTTTATCATGTGACCTTCACGAGTCTTCAAAATGCACTGTAAACAAAACAGACACAACATCAAAAAAATGTAGTAACTGCTGGGGTAATCACACTGCTAATTATAGAGGCTGTCCAGTTTTTAAAGAACTGAAAAACCGAATGAATCAGCGCAAAGTAACTGCAACTGCCCCTAACCGACCCGAGACAAAAGCCACGATGCAAGATCCACGTACTTTCCTAACTACCACTCCCAACATTACATACGCGTCCGCACTGCAACCTGGCTCGCAACAAATATCCACCGTAGTGCCAGAGAAACTAACAGATACTACCAAGCGTACTCTCCAACAATCTCAGAAAAATAAAGTCTCACAGCATTGTATAACTCAGGAAATAACACCACCCACACCACATAGCTCTCTTGAAAATATGATTGCTGATTTTATACAATGTATGTCCCAGACTACATTATTAATGCAAAACATGCTTCAAGAGATATTAAAAACGCAAACTCTAATCTTACAAAAACTCTGTACTTAAATGCCTTCGTTCAAAATAACTTCCTGGAATGCAAACGGCGTATCGAAACACAAACTTAAGCTCATAAAATACTTATCCGAGACAGAAACTGATGTTTTATCGCTCTCTGAAACGCACCTTACAAATAGATATAAATTCGAGATCCCGGACTACTCCTTCTACGCCACACACCACCCTGATGGCAAAGCACATGGCGGAACGGGTATACTCATCAGAAGGCGACTAAAACTCTATAAGTCGGTATCATACTCGCAAAACTACATGCAGGCTACGTCGATTGTCATCGAAACTACAGATGGATATTTAACGCTTTCATCCGTCTACTGTCCACCCCGATTTTCGATTTCCGAATCGTGCTTCAAGCAGTTCTTCGACACCCTAGGGTCAAAATTTCTTGCGGCAGGTGACTTTAATGCTAAACACCCTCACTGGGGCTCTAGACTTGCAAATCCTAAAGGAAAACAGCTCTACAAAACATTAATAAACCCAATCAACAAACTCAACTTTGCTTCTCCGGGAAGGCCTACATATTGGTCAGCGGATCCAAGAAAAATTCCTGACCTAATCGACTTTGCAGTTACTCGTAATATCTCTCGTAGTGTGATTTCAACGGAAACTCATGCCGAGCTATCTTCAGACCATTCTCCAGTCACTTTTCACTTACTGGAGCATCCCACAAAAAGCAATCTTTCCCTTAAGCTTACCTCATGGAAGACTGATTGGCTTAGGTATAAAAAATACGTCAGCACCCACATTTGTATGAGGCCAAAACTTGATACCGGAACAGACATTGACAAGTCTCTGGAACATTTCAACATAACCATTTCGAGCGCTGCTGTTGCCACGACACCGAATGTACAACCGGGCTCCAAGAATACTGTCGTATTAACTAGTGCGGAAATTGAACGGCTAGTCTCAGTAAAACGCCGGCTAAGACATGAATGGCAGATCAGTCGATCGCCCGCTTCGTTACAAAGACTCAAAACAGCTAAAAAACAGTTAAGAAATGCTCTTAAGACTGAAGATCGCAAAATCCAAAGGTACTACATTGAAAACCTTTCATCAACGAGTACCAAGTTTTCGATTTGGAGAGCATAAGACCGCATGAATCCACCAATAATGATTTTCAACGCAACACTGGAAAGTATCGTTAGCTCACCACCATAGAAACTTTTAAAATTTTATTACTTCGCTTTTAAGATTTCTCAATTATTGTTAGGCTTTTTGTTGTATGCAAAGTGATTCAATAACTAATAAAGAACGCAAACAAAAAAAAAACACAAAACTCCAAACTGAGCATCAGACATAGCGCTTGGTCTCTCCAAGTTAGCCTGAAATCGACTCACTATGATACTTTCTAGTATCTTTCCCAGTGGGTCAAGCATGGAAAGTGGCCGGTATGCGGCAGGGATCCGGTTGCTTATTTGGCTTAAGCAGCGAGACCAATCTTTGTCTTTTCCAAATGTTCGGGAAAGCTCCTTCAGCCAAACATGCAGAGTACATTTTTGCGAAGGTCACCGAGTCAGCTCGACTTGCAGTATTCAAAGCTCTTTTGTGATACCGTCCGTTCCTGGAGCCTTGCGATCACCCAATTTCCTACGAGCTTGAACAACCTCGTCTAGTGTAACATCTAGGGCATCTGCCAGGCCTGCAGATGAATCGGTGAGCGCCACCGTTTCACAAAAGGGGAAGAGGGTAGAGACGACATTACCCATCAGCTCGGGATCCGACGACTGTGGAGGCTGAGGTCCTCTGACGGCGCTCATTACCATCTTATCAGCCTTTCCCTATGGGTCAGTGTCAGAGCTGTTACACATATATTTAAAGCAATTGTCTTTGCTCGATCGTATCGCCTTCGACAAGAGCTCCTTAGCGTTTTGAAGTCATCCCCTAGTTGCTCCCAATTTTGAGAAGTTATACCCCGTTGCTCCCTTCTGCGGGCATGATTGCAGCGACTATGTGCCTCTTATTTGGGAGCGTCTGTAGCTGCCCCTCAGGACCCCTTTTAATTTCACCAGGGAATTCAGCTAAGGTGACGTCTTTTTGATTTTTTTTTCCCGATGGGGAAGCATTAAAATCCTAACGAATCTACTATTCGAAGTGTGGGACTTGCACCTACTAAACCCCACCGTCCCAAGTCCTACTGTCCCCCTGGCACTACCACAAAGCATTACGTCAAGGAGGAAAGAGGGAGCATAACAGCTCAAAGTCTGCTTCTACCCCATGTAAATCAAAACAAATTTACGTTAAAACTTCTTGTCAATATCAATCTAATCACCTTTCATTTCTCCGTTCGTCTGAACTCGTCGTAATCGTACAATACGCCGCAGCTGCGATTCACACATGTGGCGGATGCAGTTCGTCACAGTCGGCACTTCACCAAACGCATAGGAGATCATTGATCTGGCAACATCAAATCTTTGGCAATGCAGGAAGACGTGTTCTGCATTTTCGTTTTCGCCTGTGCAACTCGGACAGTGAGGATCATCGTGTCCCCGCTTATGCTGATATTCCTCAAATCATCCGTAACCGCTCAGGAACTGGGTTAGGTGATGGTTGACCTCTCCAAATTTTCTGTTCACCCATTCTTCCACGTTGTTAATGAGCCGATGGGTCCACCTGCCTTTGTCAGAACTTTGCCATCTCCTCTGCCACTCTACCATACTGAGGGCCCTTTCATCTAGCCTTCTCACTTCACTAGTGTTCCTCTTAGCATCAAAGAGTCGATTTATTTCTGCAACAACTATGTCAACAGGCATTATACTCACCATTACCAGGATTGCATCGCTGGTTACCGTTCGAAAAGCAGCACAGACGCGGATGGCACATGATCTGTAGACTGCGATCACTTCTCTCATGTATGAATGTATTTTACTAGCCACCATCCAAATCGGCGCAGAATAGACTAGAACCGACGATAAGACAATTGCAAACAGTCGTCGCTTGCTTTCGCCTGGTCCTCCATAGGTCGGCATCAGGTTTAGAACTGATACTTTTAATGCTTTAGCGGCTGTTAGCGCCAAACGTTGCTTGAACGTCATTTTTGAGTCCAATTCCACTCCCAAATACCTCAAAGAGGGCTGTGACACAATTTCGAGGTCGCCAACCGTTACGATAAGGTGCTCCCTCAGTTTGCGTTTGCTGACAAGCAGTACTTCTGTTTTGTGCTCAGCAAGGCGCTGATATTTTTGGTTCAGCTAGACACCAACTCTCCTAAAAGCATCGTTGCAGTCAAACCTGAGCTTATCTATAAACTTAGCCACCACCACAATTACCAATTTATCGGCAAAGGCCACCACCCTTACGTTGTTGGACATTTCAAAATTTAGGACGCCATGATACAAGGCTTTCCGTAGCAGGGGGCCTAAAACTGACCCCTGCTTTACATCTCCTGAGACTTTATACTCGAGCTCTCTGCCCTCCGCACAGTAAGTTAACCGTCTTCTGCTAAAATAGTCGGCTAGCACTTGTATCAGGTGCTGTGGAACGTTGAACCCTCTAAGAGCTTCCATAATGTGCTGCCACTTTGCAGTGTTAAGCGCGTTTTGAATATATTCGATATATATCGATCGTCACTACAGCACAATATTTCTTAGCGCCACCTTTCCATCGTGTACCTTTAATGGTGTTTACGGCGATGTCCTTGACCACTTTCATTGCATCGATCGTTGAGGGCCCCTTTCGAAAACCATATTGATGTTGTGAGAAGCCGCCTGCAGCACTTATTGCAGTTTCCAAACGATCTCGCACAATCCGTTCAAATATTTTTCCTACAGAATCCAACATTCATAAGGGCCTATATGAAGAAGGTTCCTCAGGTATTATTCCTTTCGGTATTAGGACCAGCTTATGAATTTTCCATCTATCCGGAAAAGTTCCCTCCTACCGGCAACAACTATAAAGCTTGCCAAAGGTGTCCGCTCGTTCGAGCGTAGCCAGTTTCAACACTTTATTTGGTATCCTATCTGGCCCTGGTGCCTTCGATGCCATAAGTGTCTTCGCCAATCCAATTAACTCCGTCGATGGAGCACTGACTTCTCCGCTGTGGTTTGAGTCGATATAGGAGCTTAGGTTATTTCTCTCATAGCGCGGGAACAGTGTTGTAACAATCCTTCGTAGCAATTTAGGGCAAGTTTTGCTTTAAATTGCCACCTTTCAGCTTTGTGGTGACAACTTTGTAACCTAACCTCAATGGATCGGCTTCTGCCGATTCACACAGCTCAGCGGAGCAAGTTTTTTTGCTCTTGCTTATAGCATGTTTAAGCTGACGCCGCTTCTAAACTGCTCCTGTAGATGGCTTCTAAGTTCATCATTCCTACACCGTTGATATACCCAGCGCGCATGGTGACATTGGGAACGGAGGTCTGCAATATTATGATTCCACCAGTAAACAGGCTTTCTTCTTTTCGTCCCAAATTTACGTACCTTGGAGGCATAACATGACGTAGCAAGTGCCTGTGCTACATTCTCTGCGAAAATATTCGCAGACACAACTGGTAGAGTGCAGTCGTTCCAGATGTATGTGAAGGCCTCCTGATCAAACGTATGTTGCTTCAAACCACCAAAAACACTAGTTCTTCGAGTATCAGTGCCAGTGCATCTATGTGTGTCGAGATCGATGATAATAGCATGATGGTCACTGTGCTTATATGTCTTGCTGACTCGCCAACAGGATTTCCGCAGGAGACTTCTATCTATGAAACATAGGTCAAATATGGATCATCTGGAACCCTGCTGAAATGTCTGCACTGTCGTGTTGTTTGCCATAAAATGGTTCAACGAAGACATGGCGTCCACTAATATTCGGCCTCAAGAATTTGTCGTACTGCATCCCCATGTTGTCGTCCACACGTTGAAGTCCCCAGCGACTATCATGGGACTTTTTCCTCTAGCGTCCTGCACCAAGCTATCAATGACTCCTTCAAACTCGTGTATGTCCAGCCGGGGAGGAGTATAGCAGCTGTATACATGAGTTCCAGCAATGTTTGCTCTTACGTAGAACTGGTCTGCCTTCACATGCATGCCCAACGGCATATCTTGACCGCAAATCTAAACTGCTGAAGTGCTAGTCGCATCAGTTATCCATTGTTGGCCATCAAAATTTTTGTATTGCTCACTAAGTATAGCAATATCGACCTTAGCATCCTTAACGTGCTGCACAAGAAGATCCTGCGCAACCGCAAAATGATTGAAGTTTAATTGTAGTACCCTCAGAAATTGTGCTTCTACACAGCTGCCTTATAAACACGACATTCCTTGCTGCGTGCATCGTGTTTTTCTGAGCAAAACATGCACTTCGTGGGTCCTTTACAATTTCTCGCTAGGTGGCCTTCCTCACCACATCTGTAGCACCATCGCGTTCGACCCAAGTCATTTTTGCAGTTGCGCCCAATGTGACCATATTCGAGACATCTGAAGCATCTAGCCACCGGATCCTTGTGTGCCTGGCTGAGTCTGCATAAGACCCAACCGATTTTAAAATTCCTTACTTCCAGGACTTTCTTGGCATCAGCTGCTGGCAAGGATATAAAAGCCGTCCGTGTTCCACCGTACGCATTTCGGATGCTCCGGATTGCAGATTCGTTGATGGATGAAATATTGCATGCCTCTCTTACCGCCTTGCAGATTTCATTTGCCTCAGTAATCTCATCCAAGTCCTTGCACATGACCGTTATCTCATGCGATTTTGCTTTTATCTCTGCCACCTCTCCAATAGCATCACTTAAGGTGGAATGGAAAGATTTAAGCTTACTTTCTCCATCAGGCCTCTTCAACTGCAAATAAAGCTCACCTGTCGCTGTCCTTCTTATCTTTGTGGTGTCGTTGCCCAATGTCTTTAACTCAGGGTTACTTCTCACCTTTCGGAGTATGTCAGAGTACGTCACATCGCCTTTTGCCGCAATTATAATAGCTTCTTGCTTTGCTCTTATTTTTGAGGCATTGTTTTTTCTGCTTTTGACAGCAGTCTATCCGATTTTGTCTGCAGATCCATGCCCTCCACTTGGTTCGCCAGCCTGAAGAGTTGCCTGGGGTACCGCTGCGCCAGAATCATCACCTTGTACTAGCCGTCCCAGATTACTTTGCCGCCCAGGTTTTTCCTTCTGCGTCCGTGCGGACTTCTATCAGACGCCTACTTCCACATGAGTTTGGGATTCCGTATGTTTGGTAGCCTTATAAGCAATTGCTCCAATTTTATGCATATGGTCATCCGCCATAACCTCAAGAAACACCGTCTTGAGCAGTCGGCCCAGCCTCTTAATTTCGTGGTGAACGTTGTTTTTGTTACGATAGAAAACGTTGAGGCTATCAATCGTGTCACCCAGCTTTTTATCTTCACCTCAAATGACTCTCCGTTTACTCCATCCTTTGTCAAGGGGTTAACATCATGCCCAGCATGAGTGCTCATCGTTGGCGTCTCCAAATCCTCCCGTGGTGTCCACGGCGTTTTCGTGCTACTTCGAAAAGGGTCCAGAACATCATCTGGATTCAAATAACCCATATTATTGGTAGTCGAAGCCATACCCAACGATTGACCAGTGTTTTTTCCCAACCTTTATAATCAGTTGTCACAGCTCCAGATTTCCAACCGGGGTACTCGAAAAATTTCAAATTCGACGGCCCAAGCTTTACTAGAGATGAGCTTAAAGGATTAACTTCCGAAGAGACGAGCTTAAAGCTCAGAACAGGATGATCTTAGACTAGGCTAAAAGCTTTTTTAAGCTCTACATTATCAAAGCTTGTATATATATGTATGTTATCTAAGTTCGGCTTCAGATAACAGAAAAAAAGTTTTCAGCACTTTCAGCGAAAGAGATTTGTGTATAATTAAACACTCACTTTGATTAGAGTAAATACTTCTTATTTGCGCTGATATCTGTATTTTGGGATATGACCTCTACGTCACCTCTTCGTAAATCACCTTAGGTATATTAAGGATTTTTAGAACACTTTATCACACACAATTTAATAAAAAATTCAGAGCTAAATAAAAGCTCGTCTACCACACTCATGTCTCGAGCAAGTGCCGAAGATTATGGTCCAATCATATTGGCCAGGCTGGTAATGGCAGCCCACTCCGGTACGCTATCCCACTACTGTTTACCACGGGAACTCTTGGTTGCTGGTTTTCACCCCTGGCCCGGTACATCCCTCCTTAGCCAACCTGAATACCTCTGATTCCTCAAAGGCACCCATATTGATGGCAAGCTTATTGCAGACGTCTGTAACGAGCTATTCGTCCTTATGACCCTCTTTGCCTCTTCATCCTATTAGTCGATACCCGGTAGCTCGAATAAGGCTCCAATGCCCTCAATCGTGTCTCTCATCGCTTGATTTTTGGAACGCCTTGGCTTTCCATCCCCACCTTTTTCCTCAAGCATATCCATTAAGTTCTTATTTCCTCACAGAGCTTGCGGAAGGAACTATAACTATCACCTGGACTATTATTTTTGGACCATGAGGGGCAAGTTCCTCATAGTGCGTCCCTAGCGGTCCCGACTGCAGTTGTAGGTGAACGATATAGTATTGCTCGATTGTCGTGGAGAACGGCATATCTTGTTAGTTCTCAAGAACGCATTGTCTAGTACCGGATCCGAAATTGTCTCATTATCAACTACAGCAACCAAGTTTACTGGTGCCGTAGTATCAGTTTCTAGAATTTTGTACATTATTCGATTTGTAGCCAGTGTATCGTGTGCAGGGGGACGGGTCGAAATAGTCTGGAATGAATATACCCTCGGATCACAGTTCCTACCCTAGTTCCCTAAGGTCTGACCTCCGCTTAGCCAGCCCCATAGTATTCAGACGAACCGGCACTCGCCCGGAGCAAAGCAGTCTACTTAACTGCGTCCAGTGCACACTCCCTGACCAGGGTCCGAAGCGGCTGGTTTCTGATTGACATGGTCAACCGTTCCTGTTTTAAGCCTTCGGACTGACTTTATTGCTGCCGACCTATCAGGTTCAGACGTAAACCAAATGGCCCAATATAGGAACAGACGCCTTTGAATTTCTGATTTATCGAAGAGCTTATTTAGAATTTTACACGAGTATGTAGCCTTTTAACCTACCCCTTCCATTCTAGCCGCTCATTGGTCGGCGACTGCTTTTTCAGTATTCGCAGCTAACCTACATATCAGCAGGCCGTTCATTATTCGCCACCTGTGACCCCCACTGTAGCGTGAGCAACGCCGGGGAGTGTTATGGTGTAAGTGTGAGTATGTGTATGGGCAAACGTCGTGTGCATGTGATGATGTGCAAGGGGAATAAGAGAAGAATGAAATAGTCAAAGCAGATATAAGATAAGACGTGTGTGTGAGTGTGATGATCGCGTCGCTTAAGTGTTTCGTAGACTGTTAATTTTTTGTTTCGTTTTTATTCCAGTTTTTTCTTCTAAGAGCCATTTGTCCAGCCTATATAATTTCGTAAAAAACACGAGATAACACACAAATTGTATGTAGTTTGTTATTATATGTGTATACTCACATAGGTATATGTATAATAACGTATATCTTTTTTAAACGTTACAAGAAAGTGATAAAAAGAAAAATTTGCATAATCTGAACAAACAAATGAGAACAACAACACCATGACAGTGATAGAAACAACAAAGATCTTTGTGAGATCTGCACATCTCTGCACAACAACAATCATATGGCTTTACACAACCAATGTGCGTACAGCAATAGAACAGAAGAGAGTGACACACAAACTTCTCTATTCTCCCATTCTACTGCGTTTACAACATCAACGGCTGTGTCTAACTGTGTGTGAGAGATGTGCAACGGAGACATGGTTTTTTCATTCAAACAATTTGTTCTTGGATATGCCAAAATTGGTTATAAAAAGAAGAGCTTTCTGTTTAGCTTTGACGTCGCTCAGTCCGTGTTTTTGTGTGCTTTAAATCAGCATACTTGGCATTCTTAATCTTTAAAATTTGGTCGATTATAATCAGTGACGCAGAATTGAGGAATCTACCGCCTTTTGAGGGAGGTATGGTTGTTTTTCCGAAATTTTCACGAGAACTTCATAATGTTTTTGTTTTAGACTCTTTAGTAGATCCATTGGCATATCCTTTGTTGTTTCCTAATGGTGGTACCAGTTGGCATGTCAATATGTCACATAGTTTTGCTTCTACTACTAATTCTCATGCTCCTCGAAACAAAGTTACTATGTTACAGCATACATGTTATCGTCTTGCTATTCGTGATTCTTTTAGTCTTCTGCACTCTTGCCAGAAATTATTTCTTCAATGGATCGTTAATATGCACGGTCGAAAGAATCTGTCATGATGGGTTAAAAACGTTCTACTTGATAGGCAGATATCAACATGTTTCAAATTGAGAAAAAGGAGTGGTTCGCTTATTTTACGTTGAACGGCACGTGTATTCCACGCCATGATATTAAAACCATTCATTAAATTATTATTTAGTGTATACATACTTTACAGCTAACTGAGTTATTATTTGAAACTACGCTTTTTTGTTTGTGCAGTCCCTTAATATGTCTAAAAGTTCATTCAAAAGCGTACTGATTTCGTCAAGCGAGAACAAATGGGATGAACTTTGATTTGATGCATCACGGTTGTTGTTATTGACGTTGTTGTTTTGTACGTTGCCGTTGTTACTTGCGAGCGCTTCTCTGTAGCTAATAAAGTTACTGTTAATAACATAGGAATTTGCCGTTGCATTTGTCGTAGAATTTCTCTTAAAACCACTGTTGTTCGCATTAGCTATTAAGCTAATGCTGCTGATAGTTAACGTTTCTCAGATTGTTGTTATTGTTTCCGCCGATACGTTGACCTTTTTGGTTTCTTGCTGTGAGCATATGTGCGACAAGGACATACTGGATCGGTGAAGGGATGATCACCTTTACAGTTTTGTACAGCGGAAGGTACTCGTTTTAGTGCATATTGTGGTTTTGTTCGGACCAGCGCAGAAAGAGAATGATGTTTTAACATTACAAGTACTAGATCCGTGGTCATTTGAGACATTTTTGCTTGCGTAGATCCAGGCAGACCAATTTAAAGACCACCGTAATATTTAAAAACATTTTGATGCCAATTGATATTGACTTAGCTGAATATTCTTTTACAGTTGATGCTCCAACCATATTAGGCAGACTTTTTCAAAACCGTAATTGGTGGTGGAAGAACTTCTTTAGAAGATGCAGGCAGCTCTCTCTCGCTGGCGGTGTCTGTGGAATTGTCATCGTCATCGATGGTTTGAAGAGGCCGAAAAAAATTAAAATAGTCGCTACTGCCAGGGTTGTTAATATTATCTTTTTTATTCAAACGAAGCATTTTCAGTTTGTCTTATGGTAAGTGAGCCAGGCCCAAATAAAGCTATTACTTTTTAACATATATTTATTGGAATAATCATAAAAACACCAATCTGGTACGGAACCCTTCTTGTACGAGTATGGCTCGCACTTGGTCTATATTTTTTTTTTTAGTTTTAAGATTTGAAATAAATAAGAACTTATTATATATTTTTCCAATGAAAAAATAAATTTCAATATTATTCCCAGATAGAACCCTAGTTATTAAGAAAATAAATAAAACTAAAGCAATTTTTTGATTAAACTTCTGTGAAAAGTGTCCATCGTCAATTTTTTTCAGAATGTGCCTTATATGAAGTATTGTGGTTTCTCAACTTTAGATACTTTATTTGCAAGTTACAAGGGAATTTATTTATAACACTTGTTCATTGTTAAAATAAATTGAATGATGGAGACAAACATAGCGAGCACAATTTCATTGAAAATTACTTGTTTTTGAAGGAGTTATAGAGTTATTGTCCCTGCAAATAGTTCATCCGCTTATACCTTAATGCTTTCCACATCAGTGTAAAATATATTGAATGTATAATACAATAAGTTAGGAACCTCTCCTATTAATTGTGATTTTTCATACCATAGTCTTTTTGACGTACATATGCATTTTATAGTTATGGTCTGAAATGAAGATAACACACTTATCCTCTTATATCTTGTATTTAGATAAGCGAAGAGTCATCTTGTTCCTCGTATTTTCCTTTTCAAATACAATGAAGTTCTGTTCAGTGGTTGTCTACCCTGGTTTAGCTTCTTTAACTTATCCGCGCTGAGTTTTTCTAGTACTGTCCTCATTAATTTTCTGCAACTAGTTATGTTTGTTATTGAACAAAATATGGGAGCGACCATTAAAAAGCATAAATGCAATGAGTTTGGTTGCTTTGCTATATGTAATCAGGACTCTAGAAAAATGTCGTTGTGTTCACAAGATATTTGTAATTGCTTCCTTCTGTGCAAGATTATTGTGTAAATTTCTATTAAAGCGGAGTGAACTCCCTCCAACGGGTAGTTACTGAAAGACTGTTGGAACGATGTGAAATGCCATTCAATATTGATTGCCTGCTTACTTTAAACATGTTAGATGAAATTGAGCATCTTAGTCACAGACAATTTCTGTAGGTATACCATGTACTGGGCAAAGGTTCTTAACTAATTACACAGCGTGGAGAGTTCCTTGTAAGGATTGTGTATACTGCTGCAAACTTAGAGAATTCATATAAAATCGTGAGAACATTCTATTTATTGATAAAATACGGGTCTATATGCAGGATATCTAGTGGTTTCATCGGAAGGTGCAGTACTTGAAATTTCAGCTTTTATGTTTGCCTGTCGTACTTGAGAATTGGCAGTTATCGCAGTTGTTATTTGGGTGATTTTGTTCCGCCTATGTGGGAAATAGTAAATTCTTTTTAGTGTTAGGAAAGTCTCATCGATGCCCGTTTGGTCAACAGCGCATGAGGAATGATGCAAAAGATAAAACAGAAGAGAGCTCTCCTACTTATCATTCAACTATTTTATCAGCATATAATCGGTGATTTGGTTTTATGATCTCTCTCGTTCAACAACTTTCAAAGCTTATGAACTTGTCATTCTCGTCGCGCAATTCACTATAACTCGACATATCTTTCTAGTCTCGCAATTCATTATAACTTGACTTATAATTTTCGTCTCGTAATCAACTCAAATTGTATTAAACCAAAAGCAAGGAACAGCTATTAAACAAAATTTTGAATTGTAATATACTAAATTGAATTGTAATTTAATAAAAAGGCTAACACAAAATAGTGCTTAGCTCAACATTTGGTGACCCCGACGTGATTAAAAACAGAAAATAAAGTTTAAGTTGTTGTAACGAAATAATAAAATTATGAAAGTGTACATAGGTAAATTAATTTTATATCCTATTTTCGTGAATATAATAAAGTGTTTGCACATAAAGCAGCAACATAAGTATATACTACATCTATACAAAACGAACTTTTCTTTTTGCTTTTGCAATTTCGTTTATAATCGATATGCTTTCACTGCCGATATTGTAAAAATGTACAAGTACTTAATAATGAGCGTGATCGACGATGGGAATGCATTCTTTGGCGAAGCTCACCTGAGGAAAATCTTCGTACATATAAACTTAACACAGTAACATATGGAATGGCATGTGCTCCATATCTCGCTATACGGAGCCTTTTTTGTGTAGCTGATGAACACGCAACAGAATTCAAGATTGGATCGCATATTGTTAAAGCTTCATTTTACGTTGATGATCTGTTGAGTGGTGCAGATTTAATTTCTGAACTGTCAGCCTTAAAACAGCAGGTTACAGATCTTCTAAACTTGGCCAATTTCAACTCGCAAAATGGCATTCAAGTCTTCCACAGTTTCGACATGACAAAACTATAAACGACATGAACATCGAAGCTGATGCAACAACATCCGCTATGGGTGTTAAATGGGATCAAATGTAGGATACACTTATTTTTTCCTTTAAACTTAAGAAGTAACTTGCAACACACTTTACAAAATGGTATATTTTTTATCCACTTGGATTACTTTCACCGATTTTCATTACATCAAAAATTATTTTACAGGAACTTTGGCTACTAAAACTGACTTGATGATCCTGTTCCTCAGAATTCACACACTGCTTGGACACGACTTCTCTCTAGCTTGTCGTTACTTCATTAAAATCCCAAGATATTGTTTATGTTCAAAATCATACAGACTCCAATTACATGGAATTTGCGATGCCTCAATTCGAGCGTATGGTTACTGTATACATATTCGACAGATGGACGACTATGGCAACGTCCATGTGTATCTACTTACAGCTAAGTTTAGAATTGCACCTCTTAAGAAACAAACTGTTCCCCGACTTGAACTTTATGGAGCCTTACTTGTGGCAAAACTTTGTGATAAAATAAAGGTAATTTTCGAATCAAAGGTTATTGAAACTTATACTTATCTTTGAACAGATTTGACACTTGTACTTCACTGGCTCAAACAACATTCAGTAACGTTACCTACATATGTAGGCAACAGGTATCCCAGATACAGGAATTAATTGTTGAGAGTCAATGGAGGCACGTTCAAACGCTCAAGAATCCTGCAGACATACTAACAAGAGGAGTCACTGCTAAAGAAATTAACCACGTAATTTGGTAAACCACGTCCTTTATTTTCACTAGAGAAAAAAGACAAATTGAGATTTTCAATGTGAATGAAAGTGTTATGAAGAAGAGGAAAGTGACACTCACAACAGTGATAAAATCAAGCTACATACTGGAAACAATGAATAAATGCACATTACTTGTCTTTGTGTAATAGCTTAGATTTTCCATTCTTTTACAGATTACGTGGAAGACATAGCTCCAACCATGTCAGTGATCCACTTTCTCATCATGAATTACAGCATTCGTTCCGGTCTATCATCTGGAACATTCAACAACAACGCTTTTCTGCAGAAATTCTTCTACTCAAGAGAAATATGATTCTTAAGAATAATGTACGGTTTTCGAACCCGTGTGTATAGTGAACGCTCGAGACATGGCACAAAAAATTATCAGGAATTGCATTTCTTGAATTCGATACAAACCTATGTTATTGCAACAGAAAGTGGGCAATCTTCCTAACGAACGACTAACATCATCGAGACCTTTTGCTCGGTGCGGTGTGAACTTTTGCGGTCCCTTTAACACATACTTAAGGATCAGAGGCAAGAAAGCGCATAAAACATATATATATCGGCATTTTTGATTGCCTATGCATAAAGGTAGTGCATATAGGAGAGGTTTCAGACATGTCTACTGATGAATTTGCGGCTGCTCTGAAACGCTTAATAGGAAGCAGAGGGTTACATCAGGGTTCAATCATTGATTATTATGGTACTAATGAATTTATTGATTTTTTGACTTATACCACCCATGGCACCTCATGTCGGCGGCTTTGGGAAGCTGCTATAAAATCTGCAAAGGGTCATCTTTACCAGAGCCTGGCCTATGCTAGATTGACTTATGAGGAATTGACAATAACATAGATAGAGTCGATTCTTAATTCTCGTCCAATTTCAAGTGCAGAAATCTCTCACTACGATAACTCGCCGATTACTATTTTCCACACTATCACCGCCACCGTTGGTATCACCACAATCAACACTATTGTCACCATCTTCACTATCTCTACCAGTCACTCCGATAACTTGCGCCTTATAACCAAGACAAAAGACATTGCGATGTCGGCACTGTGAATGGCAACCAAGAACACACCGTTGAGTGCTCCACTATAAATACCCTACAAAGGTAACACGCTCGTCGGCACTTAGAAACTTACCTTTAGGTGATAGTTCTCTTGAAATCTGTGATTCTTATAAAAGACAGTTTTATTCATCGGCTTATGACCTTTCAAATGCAACTTAAAATTGTTCCGTTGTGTTAGACACAACAAGAATTATAAAAAAAATGTAAGAAATATGCTTTGAAAAGACGTCAAAAAATTTGTGCACACTTGCGCAGTAAGATCCATTACACTAAATTTACAGTTATCACTTTGTTCTTTTTGCTGAGTTTTTTTTTTTTCTGATTATAATTATTGCGTAGGATTATAGTTTACAAAGGTTTTAAATCAGTTTTGATTTTGAATTTGAACCTGAAGATAGATTTGGATACCCAAAAAAATTTGCAACACGTCAGAAATGGGGCTCATTTTGCTGTAAAAAAGCCGTATCTGTTTTTTTTAAATGACAAATCAATACATCATGAATCAGTTTGATTTGTTTTCAAAGATTATATTGTCTTGGATTATTATCTATAGCAGAGCTATTCTATTATTGCGTTTAAAAATGAGAACTTTAGAATATAAAATTTTGATACTGTGGCATTCGAAAAACTAAGGCAAGTAGAATTGCCATTATCTCTGAGACATTTTTACTGAGCTCATATTTGCATATTCTGGCTCGTTATAAGCTGATGATCTTTTAGGATACCCTGTATAAACCAAAGGCCATTGTAGTCAGGTCTCTTTGTTAACTTTAATAAATAAATTAAAAATCTTATGAAAATGAAAACATCTTTTCAACGTTCTCATACTCAGTTATAAATTTTTCTAATTTTTAATTGTGACAAAAAACCACATACTTACATATGTATAAGTATTGCTAACGTTTGGAGAAGTATCAATATGTTAAAAAACTAATCGTGTCAAGATGAATACAGCAGCATGTATTTTTGTGAAAATTTTAGAATTTGTAAGTTAGCATGTTAGATTATATATTATATTACTAAGATAGACGTAAAAATATTTTGTTTGTTACAACAATATTTAAAACGTTATATTTTCAGATAATAACAACAGCTGCTTTTATTGTTAAAAAATTATCAGACAGTCATTCAGAACGTGTGCTTACAAAAAACAAAAAATTATCTTCTGAGTGGTCTCTCCTAAGCAACATAACATGGAATAACGAAGGAAACGATTTTAGTACTTTTACGCTCTTGGGATATATGTTTATAACAATGATTTTACTTTTCTCAAGGTAAAAGTTTTAAATATTTTGCTGTTATTAAACGAATACCATATTTATCGTGTAGCAGATGCTACCAAATCGATTAACACAAAATATAGAGTGGCAATTATGACATGTTGAAATATCTGTATTTAACTTTTGGGGTCTTCACGAGATTGCATAAACTGCATAAACAACCGCTGCATAAACTAAGTGACAGTTAGTCTATATAAAAAAAAATTTGAGAATTTGTGTTAAATTGTGCGACGATTGAATTGAGTAAATGGCATAAAATATTAGCGTTGCCACATGAACACATTTATTTTATATAACTTCTTACCACCGTAATTACCAAAAATTTGCATTTATAATTAGTCACATATTGCCATTTCTGTAAGTAGTTTAACTAATTTCTCTCTTTCGCTCGTTTTTGGCTTTTTTTTTTTAGTTAAATTGCCAGTTGTGTTTGCGAAAACAGCTGACTACATCTATTTATACACTGCTACCCGTTCCGGTACTTTCACGAGTTTGCATAAATTGCAGCTGTTTATACAAACGCATAAATTGCAGCTGTTTATACAAACTCGTGAGAACCCAGTTTGTTTTAATTTATGTTAAGCAAACAACAGGAACAGCTGGAAACACACTGATTATTGCTAAATTTATTCGTTTATTTAAATTTTTTTGAACATTATTTTTTTATTACAACTAAAGCTCGTTTTGGGCCAAGATTGTTAATTAAAGTTTAATAAAATACGCATAATAAAACTAAATTATTATTCGCTACCATAAATCAGTATAACTTATAATGCATTCGTTACAAACAACAAGACATTGTTAGCACAGTGTATTAAGCATAGGCCTATCATGCAAAATATCGAAGGTGCAAAACCTAGTTGGTTCGGTTTTTAAAATTTTGGAAATATTCATTTCATTAAATTTTACCCTTTACAAACAAAGCTGCGGTCTACAGGGTTGTCCCACGACACTTCAACCTTTTTTTATTATGACTTACTAACAGAATAAAATTTGTCCAATAGCTAAAACAAACTGCCTTTTAGAGTGCTAATACTTTCTTTTCATGAAATTTTTTGTTGAATATATGGTTTACAGTTAAGATTTAATCACGTGCTTTCAAATTAAAATTAAAAGAAGAGAGTTAATCTTTTTTGGTATGTGAAACATTAACTCATGAATTCTGCATCGTAAATACGATAATGAATGAATTGGCATGTGCAGTTAAATAAACCAAATAGTATGTACTTATTAAGTAAGTTTGTCATGAAGTTTGTAAAAGACAAAAGAAGACATCGGGGACTCCATAAGGTATAAAATTCTTGATCAGCTGTCCGTAAGTCAGTCTGTCTGACTGTCCGTTCGTCTATAAGTACACTCCGCGCCACTTGAATAGGACACATAACAAACTTTTTTTCTAAGCTTAATTTTGCAGATCCAGAAAAAATACCTTCCTTGCCTTCAATTTTTAATGAAACTATAATTAATTCCACATCAAATACAATTTTTTTTTTTTCTTTTTTTGTTGTTCCCGATTGGATATGTACTATTGTTTTCCTACATCTTATATCTTAAATATAAAAGAAAACACTAAGTACATTTTTAACAATAAGAAGGGAAAAGGCAGTGGACAATATCGAACATTTTCGAATTGTCTCTTGAATAATGACACTGGGTGTCTTAGGCCTCATTTTTGAGAGCTACTTGCGGCAGGCCAACAACCGCAAGATGCCTCTCAGCGCCACCCGTAACCTAAGTTAGGTCAGATCGACTGATCTGCTTCGTTTTAAGCGTCTACGTCTAGACAATTCGTGAGATGGAAGGTCTGTTATTTCTAGATTGGTATGTCGCTCTAATGTTTTGTGGTACCTCCTGCTAGCATTAGCATTAATGATTTCTTCCT
>JBAMAW010000077.1:0-58715 GCA_037043295.1 Amiota minor
ATAGAACAAAAAACAAAAAAGTTTTACTAATGACAACTTGTATTTTAATAGTCGTTTGTATGGGTGGTGCCCCCCAAAGTGGTCCGACCAAACTGAAATCAGTATAAGTTTTTGATATATAGCCGCCAGCCATCTAAATTTCAAGATCGTGGGATTACTGGATCGTATAGTTGCCATACAAATCAAAATGTTTCTTGTATGGGGACCCCTTTAAAATTTTGAAAATATTTTAGTTTTATTATGCGTTGCTGATGCCCGGATAGAACTACACATTCTCTAATTTTCAACTCTCTAGCTGTCATGGCTAATGAGATATGACCCGAGGACGGACGGATGGACAACGAAGTCGCTACAATAGGTTTCCCCTTGATACCCTTTGAATCCGAAACACTAAAAATGAATCAAAGAAAGAAAATTAAAACATTAATTTTTAATACAATAAATAGAAATAAAAATAATTATTAAAAATTTTGTTCTGAATGGAGCTGCGCGGGTGTCCCACGACACCTCCTTTTATACTCTTCACGGAAGTGAATAGTATTATTAGTTTTTTATGAAGTTTGTAACAGACAGAAGGAGAAAAAAAAAACCACATGAAGTATATATATTCTTGATCAGCTCGATTAGACGAATTGATTAAGCCATGTCCGTCTGTCCTTCTTTCCGTCTGTTTGTCGGTCCATCTGTTTGTATGCAAACTAGTCCCTCAGTTTTTGCGCTAGAGAGTTGAAATTTTGCACGAACCTCTCGTTTTACCATACGCAGGACATTTGTCGTACTTCCCATACAAACCACCCAATTGAATTCATGTTCTTATTAGAAAATTTTTTTTTTCTGTCCTATTGATCTGAAACTTGGACACTATCAGTTTCCAAGACAGGCCCAGGACATTTGTCAGAACCAGCCAAATCGGACCCCTAAGGGGGGTACCTCCCATACAAACCACCCATTTGAATACTACAATGAAACATTCACTGCCTCCCGTGAAGAGTATTTGATCTTCGGCATAGTCGAAGATAACCTTCTTTCTAGTTTTTTTTTTACCATTAACTATCCTCCGTTATGAAATACGGTAAATCGATTCAAACTTAACTGAATATAAATTACTCTCTCTTAAATTTTTCAATATAAAGGGAGTTTTTTTTTTAGAGTTACATACCTTTAAATTAAATTAAAGCAAAGAAATATATTTTGAATATCAATTATTGGATAGACAATTTTATGACATAAATGTTTATATACAATAATAAAATAAAGTATATATAAGGTAGCTGCAGTTTTTTTGCATCCATTTCTTAATCTTATGCACAATTTGAAAGGATCACTAAAACCCCTCCGAAATATGATTTCGGTCTAGGCGCAATCTGGAACTTCAAATTCACACACTTTTCGCAGCATTTGCGGCAGTATTTTGCCAATAACTCTTCGAATTTTGATTTCCAGGTGTTCAATTGTCTCTTATTTATCGGCATAGGCAAGTGACTTCACATAACCCCAAAGAAAATAAGCCAATGGTGTTAAAACAGCGATCTTGGTGGCCAATTAATAGGATCATTATGTGAAATTATTCGTTCATTAAAAGTTTTTTTGAGTAAATCAATTATTGCATCGTCTTGTTGAAACCACATGTCAGCACGACTAACGCCAGCTAATTGAAGTACGAAAAAGTTCTAAGCATGTCTCCGTATCGTTCACCGTTGACAGCAAAATTCTGGTCATCATCGTTTTTGAAGACATATGTTATAAGTTTTCTTAAAAGGGTCAACACTGACAACTGATGAAAAAATTTAAAATAAATTCTTTGATCCATTTTTCCCTTCGCTAAGCACACAAGAACACGTTTCACTTTTTATCAATAAAATAAGAGATAGGCAGTCATGTGACTGCCGACCAAAGTGAAAACAAAACTATGAAATGGCATAAAGTTAGTTGTAGTAGCCGCACTCCGAGCAACAATTATTTACATTCATTATACGTATTTGTAAACGGATACAATAGTCTTATGGTAACTAAAGTAAGAAAGAAAAATGTCTCATTGGCATAACAGACACAACTGATTCGGAGTCGATGAGAAACCATTTGTGCGATTTACGATCGATTATATGGAGCCGCCTTTCATGAATAGCAAATGGTTGTAAGTTGAATCGCTGCCTATGATTTCACTGCCGTCAGTCAGAGAATGTAACGACAGCTGTTTCAGTTTAAAGATTGCTGAGAACGAGAACATGGCGACCTGCATCTTCGAGCCTTATAGCCGTAGTTACGGTGGTAGTAGCACAACACTTCTTGACTGACGCTTGTTTGCAACACTCGACCGCTAGCATCATTAGTTCGTTGGCCCGATCGTCCCCTTGATCCGCTTCGAGACCGCTCAGCCGACTGAAGTTGTTTCACATCCTTTTACAGGCTGTCGAGCTTCTGTGACAGTATACGTAAGGAATCAGCAATTCCGTTGGTTGTGCTTATCGACTCGACTTGCGATTGCACCGTTGTGTTGATAGCAAAAGTAGCATTTACGTTGACAGAATCTATCATTTTGTCCGCTATCTTGGCAAGTTTGCTCAGGTAATTTTCCTCCCAGACTGTAAGAAGTGGACGAATGTTCTGGGGCATTTCAGCGAGGAAAAGGGAACGAATGATGTTCTCATTGCCCGGTTCTGAAGCAAGTCGTTGCATGCTAGCAAGAATCCCTGACGGTTTTAAGCTAGTGGTTCTGCAACCTTGCAAAAGACGGCGCAACTTGGACTCTGCAGGTTCTGCAAATTTGTCAAGCAGACGATTTTTGATGCGTTGATATTTGTCTTCTGTAGATGGGCGAGTAACTAGGTCTTCGACTACTATCACAACATCTTCTTCTAAATGCAATATGATAAGGTCGACCTTGTCAGTGTCGTCACTAATTCCGTGCCAGTGGAATGCGCGTTCTACTTGTGCGAACCATAAATCCGGATTGTTCTTCGTAAACTTTGGCAAGTGTACTGCCGAGCGCGTTTGAGTCCGATTGGGAGCACTTGCCGACAACTGAACACTTACTCAAAGTGCCTCGAGTTGCTGCTGTAGGTCGCGAATCTGGTTCGGCAAGTTCTGCTCTTTGCCAGGCATGTTGCTTTGTTGATCGTCAGAAAAGCACAGTTTTTTCCCTTTTAAAGACCGCAAATTGAGTGACTCCACTTAGTTTTCACAGAAACTCGTGCGTGCGTGTGCGTATGGTGTCGTTAAAATTTTCAAGCGATTGTGCGTGTGTGTGTGTGTTGATGTCACTTCGATGATTTTATTTGTTAAAAAATAATTATCATATATTATTATATACTGTAAACTAAAACTTGTTCTTTTATATCACGTCGGGGTCACCAATATGGTACACTACCATTTATGTTTATTATATTGTAGTTCTTTATTGTTAATCAACCGGTAATCAATTTATTGTTTGGTGGTACACCCGCGTCGTACTTCCAGCCCTGCCAAGCCAAGCCAATCAGGAAAATCAAAATATCGTCACGCAGAGTCGCTCAGACTCCTCATATGTGAGTGAGACAGATGCTCCAGAAACCAGCGTCAGGTAGCGCTGAGGTAGGTTGCCACAGTACCTCGGCAACAGCGCCATCTACCGGATCCAACTGAAGCATAAACCATCTTGGTAACCCCATTTATACAACAAAATGAAAATGATCAAAATTGGTTCAGCCGTTTTCAATTGATGAGCTTTCGTACATTCATTTTTAAATATATAGAAGCATGCCATGCAAGAGGTAAAGCATCCGACGACAATGAATGGAAGTAGTGTTTGCAGGAAGCCAAAAACTTCTAATCACCCAAACAAATGACAGAATTATTCGGAATAATATGCGCATAAAATATGCCAGCCTTATTATTATGGAATAAATTAAAAACATTTTTAAGTGAAGATTTTGCAAGGAATTATGATATAAACACGGCATATAATCGTGCACTTTTGGAAATTGAAGATATATTAATTGTTCACAATATAAGTTGTGAATCATTTGGACTACCAGTTCCAAATGAATTGCCACTTACTCATACAGAAAATGCAATTGATATTATAAAAGAAGAAGAAATACTGTTTCAACAGTTTTATACAAGTGCAAATCTTGAACAAAAAAATTTGATTGATCGTGTTATACGTGAAGTGCACATGACACAGGTTGCAATGTTTCCTGTTTAACTGCAAATACGTGTTACGGTAAAACATTTCTTCAAACAGCAATTATACATAAACTAAAATCTTTGGATGAAAAACCTTATATAATGCGTCCAAATTGCCAATACCAGTGCTAGAGAATAATATGCCAAATATTACTTCAAATAGTTCTAAAGGACGGTTTATTAATTCAGTAGATTTGATTTGAATAGATAAAATAAAAAAAATGTATTAAGAATTATAGATTAATTTTAAAGGTATTTAGCAATCGATCCAATTAAAAAAATACACTTTTTGCTGGTAAAACCATTTTTTTGAGTGGTGGTTTTAGACAAATTTTACCGGTTGTTCCACACGGGACACGAACTAATTTCATAGAAAATTGTATAAATACCTGGAATCAATTTAATTCATTTCATCATGTTAGTTTAACGCAAAATATGAGAGCTATACGAAATGAAATCGAGGTTGTTCAATTCTTGAATTGAATTAAGAAATTATATTGTGCTCGATGAAGATATTATCGAATTTCTACCGCAAATGATTGGAAATATTGATAACATAATGAATGACGTTTATGGTAATATTCGTGAAACTATATTATCAGAACAAATCCTTACAACGATTATTTTAGTACCGAGAAATGATGATTGTGGTTTAATCAATGATGATATACTTAATCATTTCTCAGGAGAGGAAACAATATACTATTGCTTTGATATCATTATGTCTGGTCAAAATGGCTAAAATGTTAGTGATTATAACATTGAATTTTTAAATTCATTGAATGTTAGCGGAATACCACCTCATAAATTAAATTTAAAAGTCAATTCTTTAATTATATTATTTAATTATATTCATTCAAAACTTAAATACTGAACTTTAGTAAATGGAACACGAATGAGAGTGAAATGCTTGCATCGCAATACGATTGACTGTGAAGGATTAACGGGAACGGCTATAAATTTCAAAGAACATAGTTCCCAGTAGTATCTACATTTTGCTAAGTATGACCTTATATAAATCAAAGGGCCAAACTTTTGATAAAATTTGTGTGTAGAGTTCGTCCATTTGACAGTTTGAAATTTTATATTTCTAATCACATTGGTCAAGGCAACTTCCACAATGATAATAGAATTTTTACGAAAAATATTGTTTATAGAGAAGTTTTAAATTGATTTGAATTGCAATTAAATTTCAAATTCAAATATATACATATGTATATTTTAATTGAATTGGGAATAATATATTGTACATATATCAAAATTGAAAACATTCAAAGTCCTCGAATTTCAATGGTCGAATTTCGACTAATGGGCAAATACTAGTTATGATAAATAGCTACTCTCGCCGCTGAAACTTCAGGTCTTTTACACTTATAATTAAATTGTTATTCGGAATATCAATTGGTTCTTTGTTTTCATCTGACAAAAGTAGAACATTTGACTTTTCTACAATAGCATCGTTTTTAGAATTCCGGACCCAAAAGGTACCCAAGGGAACCCTATTGCAGAGACTTCGTTGTCCGTCCGTCCGTCTGTCCTCGGGTCATATCTCATGAACAGTAATAGCTAGATAGTTAAAATTTTCACAGGATGTGTAGTTATATCAGCAACAAATACTAAAACTAAAGTATTTTTAAAAACTTAAAGGGGTCACCCTACAAGAAACATTTCGGTTTGTATGGCAGCAATACGATCCAGTAATCCCACGATTTGGAAATTTGGGTGGTTGGTTGGGTATATATCAGAAACGTACGCTGTCGAAAATTCAGTTTGATGGGACCACTAGCGAGGGTATTTACAAAAAAATAATAAAATAAACTTATTAAATCGTGCCATGAAGCTCTATTATTATCTAACACGAATGAGTCAACTTGAGTTAAGTTGAGTTCATTGTAGTTGAAATGAATTTAGTTGAGCTGCAGCACATACTCGTACACATGGATTTTCATTATTTAAGTTACGTGACTGAACTGAATTAAGTAAAAGAGAACCCAACTGAAGTGCTGTTGGGTACTCAAGACGCTTTGCATTGCGTTATAATTTTTTATGACTGCTACAGCAACATCAACATCGACAACTTAGGAGTGCCTTGACATTAAAGCAAATTTCAATAAACTGAAAAACATAAGCTCAATTGCAAATGGTTTGTCACCAGCCCGTATGCTTCCAATTTTTAACCACAAACAGGTTCATCTAAATACATAAAGTCTTGGTGGTTAAACAATCAGATATAATAAACATACGTATTGTACATTAATATTAATGAAATGTATTAATGTAATGTATTAATGTAATGTATTATTAAGTTTGTAACAGGCAGAAGGAGACAAAAAAAATCACATAAAGTATATATATTCTTGATCAGCTCGATTAGACGAATTGATTAAGTCATGTCCGTCTGTCCGTCTGTATGTATGCAAACTAGTCCCTCAGTTTTGGAGCTAGAGAGCTGAAATTTTGCATGAACCCTTCTTTTTACCATACGCAGTAGATTTGTCGGAACCACTTGAATCGGACCACTAAGAGGGGTACCCCCCATACAAACCACCCATTTGAAATCATGTTCTTATTAGAAAAACTTTTTTGATTTTTGTCCTATCGAACTGAAACTTGGACATTACCTCCCATACAAATAACACATTTGAATTCTGGTTCTTATTAGAAAAACTTTTTTGATTTTTTTTTTCTTTCTTGTTTTCTATTATTATTATTACTTTTTAAAAGCTTTTATTTAACCTACAGTATATGTTATTGGGCATCCACAGTGATTAAAAAAAATTAATTTTTAATCTGGTGTTCACAGTGATTAATATTTGTTTTATCAGCTTTTTTGTTTTGGTACTACATAAACATAAAGTGGCGGCGCGTGGCGGTCCTCGTGCCTTACTCGGCCTCGCAAATTAGAAGAGAATAAAAATTTATTTTATGATTTATTTTGTTATTTGAGCCCTGCTTATAAAACACTATTATTAACTGAGTACTCACAAGCAATATGAGAGCGAAAGAGAGTATACTCATAACTGCTCAAAAGTATAATTTTTTAAACAGTCGAAACCGGTAAAGTTTAACACCACTTAATTGCACTGTTTTTCCATTTGCCGCAAAATATATTTGTCGCCATTGCCACTGATTCAAGACGCTGACGATGTTGCGTTCAAAAGTCATAACAATAACGAGTTCAATGCTGTGTTTCGCAACTGTTTAATTATTTAAATGTATTTTAGGTCATCATGTCTGCAGGACGCAGTAGAGACAGAGATACAGGGAGGAAACCGGAACATCAAAAAGATAAAGAAGGGCTGAAACGGTTCTGTCTAACCAAACTATGAGTTTCGGTATAATGCAATTTCTTGAGAAACATGTAACTGCTTCAGATAAAATTTTCAAAATTTCGTTAGTTTCTGAAACAATGAAGATTCTAAATCCAATGAAGAGTTAAAAGTGTGAAAATTTGCCATTCAGAAATCACGAACTGCTTGTTCAATCAACCGAGTCATTTATAGTCCGGGAAAGTGGGTATTTCCAATAACGAATAGAGAAATCTGATTAAAGTTACCCCAAAAACACGCAAATAAAAGGCATTTTTCAAAATTTAATTTTACTCAGAAATTGAGTAACGGTGAAACGCAGCAGATGGTTGGCTTCGTCCACATCTCAAGACAAAGCTTATTGCTTTCCACGTAGACTATTTCCATATTTTCAGACACAGATGATAAAAGAAGGATGGAAAGATCTGACCCGGATATTGCAAAGACTTGAACAAAGTCAAGGACTCGTGAAGTGCATGAAACACGGAAAAACAATAGGTCAAGAAAATGCGAGACTGACTAGGGAATCCCAAAAGTGTTGGTACAACTTGTATGAAAGATTAATAGATTTAATAAGCTACGTAGCTTCACACAATCTGGCCGAGCTCATTTCTTACTATTAATGAAAGCCAAGCCACAGTTGAAATTTGCTTTAATAGGTGCAGCTAACTCTTCTACAATAGCCAAAACATTTTTCGACTTTATCAATAAAGTATATGTGCTCTTTTCAAACTAAATTAAAATTGATTTTGAAATCTCAGTTTGAAAAACAATGGGAAGTGATACTTAGTGATACTAAATCGTTATCGTCTTCGCATCATAACGCGTCGTCGTATGATCAGTGGCTCAGCAATGTTTTGCTCTACTAATGTTCGAAAACACCCTGTGGATTAAGAAAAATTTTTTGGTGTTTTATATTTTAAAATCTTTTAAGTTTTTTAAAAATTTGTTAATTTTAAACATCTTTGGTTTCGGTTAGACAAAATTTTTAAATTTTGTTTATCGTCTTTGCATCACATTGCCTCATCGAAAAAGAAAACAATCATATTAAAAATAATTGTGACCTGGCAGCTTCATTTACTGCCTTATAAGTTTTCTGTCTACAGGTTGCGTGTGTATTGCTTTATGTTAGAACTTGATTCACTTAAGTACTTGTGATCACAGGTTCGATACCCGTGCTCAGTGGTCGGACTAGTATGGAGAGAGCGGCCAAAAATACTTCCAGTAGAGATATCAACCTGAAATTTTGGTTATGTCTTTGTGTGTATAAGAGAACTATTGAATGAAAAAATGGGTGAAATTCGACCTTCCTTCACACATCCCACTACCCACTTTCCATAAGAAAATGTTTTTAAAAAATGTAAAATGCAATTTTGTAGTAACTTAGAGTATTTAGCTTGTAATTGTAGTGTAGTGTATAAACATAACATACATAGCCGGTAAGAATAATCAACGAGAGAGTAAGACACATATCAATAAGTGCAATATAATTTAAGAGCGTAACGTCATACTCTCTCGTTGCATAAAAACGATGTTCACATATACATAAAGTGCCCCCAACAAGATCATGCATTTAGCATCAGCAATTTCGTATACGTGTGATCATCTTGCCGAATGGAAGCAGCGGTGAGACGTGATGATAAAAGGAAACAATGTTGGACCCAACAACAGCAACATAGCAGACAATAAAACGATGAAGATAAAAGAAGACAGCGTTGGGAGGTTGTTGGATTGCTGACAGTGAAAAAGTGCAGAAGTGAAACAGACTATAATTTGTTCTTAATATTTACGGCAAGAGGTATTTAACGCCACCCACTTTCAATAAGAAAAATATTTTTAAAAAAATTTTAACTCAATTTGTTTTTCAAATTTATGTATATTTATTTATTTACAATATGGTTTATATATTTAAAATACTTATAACAAAAACTAATTAATTTTAAGAATAATCTTGCAGCAAATCAAAAACTGATACCATTAAACTTAACTTTTGCTTGCATGGTAAATTTCTTTGTCTCGTAATGAAAGGATTTGAGTTTTAAAGAAGTCTATTTATCAAATCAGTATTTAATGATATGAGTGGAATTTTACGAGTTTTTATGCTGCTGAACTTTTTTATGTCATTATCTTTAGCTTCAGCAGCCTCCTCGGAAAGCTCTAAAACCAATACTAGCGCATGTTCTCTAACGTCAGGTGCATGTATTAAAATTTTATGTACAGAAGGTGAAAGATAGTACCATGGATACATCTCTATCAGCCCCTTAGCAGTATCTATTGCATATATTATACAGTCGAATTCGGTTAGCAGAAACCACACTTACCTGCATATTTCGTTTTAATGCATAAAACAGACAAAATACTGAAGTGAATTACAGATTTTCTTGTTTTTTATTAGCTTTAAGTGCATTTTGTTTAAGTGCACTTTTCGCTTAGCGCCACCTTTTGTTGAGAAAAAAAATAAGAATTTGCTTACGATCATGTGATTTTGCTGCACAAAGCGCTATCTGCAGGGTTTTTGATTTTTTCCTTGTTGGTGTTTCTAATTGAGTGCATATTTCGTAAATTAATGTGAGTGTCAAATTAACAGTTATGTGTTTGTGAATGAAACAAAAGAAAATTATAATGAAAACAAAAATGGGCAAAGGTAAAAGATTAGCATGCCTCAGTATTAAAGATAAGTTAAAAATTATGGAATCAGTGCACGATGGTCAGAGCAGAAAAGCTTTAGCTGAAAAATACAAATGTGACCTTTCCACGATAGGCCGTATTTGCAAAAATGAAAATGAGTTGCGACAAGTAGCAACAACCAATAGTCTTGAAGTAAAGCGCCAAAGAAAAGGCGAACACGACAAAGTGGTATATGCATTGTATATATGGTTTACACAGCTCAGTAAAAAATATGCAATCATTTCTTCGCGTGTGCTTCTGGAAATTTCGATCCAAACGATATTTTTAATGCTGATGAAACGGCTTTATATTATAAAACAATGCCAAACACCACATTTTTTACCGGTGATCAGCATGCTGTGAGAGGAAGAAAGTCACAGAAAGTCAAAGTTACTCTGCTTTTAGTATGCAATGCTACCGGTAAGTTTGAAACCAATAATATTTATTATCAAGAGTTCATCTTTGTGTTTGGAACAGGCACTTACAAAAAAGTATTTGTCATTGGACACGCAAAAAAACCACGATGTTTTCAAAAATCAGCTATTCCATTGCACTACTTTGTTAATAAAAAAGCATGGATGACTGAGGTGGTATGGAATGAAATATTGCTACGCATAGATGAAGACTTAGGAAAAAGTCATCGTAGTATTATATTGTTTGTGGACAATGCCGCATGCCACAAATCAAATATAAAACTAAACAACATTAAATTGTCTTTTTTGCCTCCAAATACTACTGCTCTTCTACAACCATTGGATCAAGTCATTATCGCTTCATTTAAGAGGGAGTATCGACAAATTGTCATGAGGAAGCAGCTTATCGCTGTAGAACGAGGCAAAACTGTTAAGCAGTTCTTACAAGAAGTGTCTCTTCTAATCGCACTGAATTTCATAAAGAAAGCTTGGGATTGAGTAAAAGTTGAAACAATTTCAAATTGTTTTAAAAGAGTAAGTGAGAGAAAGAATAGGATAGATTATTAAATCAAAACATGACTTATATTTTCTAGGAAGGATTTCTCGAGAAGGCAGCACCTTAAGCTGTAGAATCTGAAACGGTGGCAGACTTACCAATTGATACCAGCAATGAGTATGTACATTGCGATAGCGACGTCCAATGCTATGGAGAATTAGATGACAATGAAATAATTGAACTCGTTAATCAAGACAACTGTGAGGATGAAGCAGTGGCTCAGACAGTAATGCAGAGGACTGCCAAATCGAGAATGCAAAAGAAGTCGAAAAAGTTCCTTCGACAAAAGAAGTATTTTGTGCTCTTCACACTTTGGAAGTATTTGCCACAGCACATGACTTACAAGAATACTATCCAGAAATTAGAAACGAGACTGCATCAATTTACTTGTAAAAATAAGAAACAGTTACAAATTACTGACTATTTCAATGCTTATTGTTAAAATTTAATCATATCTTTTCTAAACTTTACTTTACTTTCATAAAACTTTAATTAATTTGAATTTTCACTCATTATATACGAGTTTTAAAATCTCTTCGCTTAGCTGCACATTTCACTTAGCTGCACAAAAAATTCTGCAGAAAATTGGTTGCTGCTAACCGAATTCGACTGTAATTAGGATCAGAAAGACAAGCAGAGCAAGTCCATACTCCACAGACTCATACAGTCCCGTTACATTTCTGCTCTCTGCTCTCTCTCTTTTACACTTCCATTCGAATACAGAATCACAACAGTATCTGCTTGGATTTTGTTTATTATCAATCGGAAATTTCGTTTTGATTTTGATTTTTATTGCTATTAGGGCTTGGGGGTACTTATTTCAATTCTGATTATATTCAGTAACATTGTTGCTTTGTTTTTGATTATTAGTATTATTCTTAATATTGTGGTTGTTATTATTATTATTGTTAATGTTGTTGTTTCCTATTTCTATAATATATCGCTATGATGTTGTCTAACATCTTATAAGTCGTATACTTAATAATAAAGTCTTGTAATTGTATTGTATCGTTTATAAATGCTCTTGTTGGTCCATCGATTAAAACAGCTACCATGTCTCTATTTACACAAATTGGATTATTAAATGGATTTATTTTACCTTCTAATTCATACATTACATTTATGTAATTTTTTGTATTTTCTATTACAGTAAAAAGTTTTCTTGCTTTTGTAGATATCCGCAATTCAGTGAATTTTGAAAGAACGGACAAGTCTGCCAAATCAAGGGTATTTTCAAGAGTTTTTTTACATTTGCAAATACGAAAACAGCCGATTCACACTGACACACAGAAAAATCAAAACAGTGCGTTCACACAATTCTGTATCAAATACACATTCAGTATTTTCAAACGTTTGAGTGAAAACCCTGATTATATTTGGGGTCTTCACTCTAACGTCTATTTGGTGTTTATTTAGTTTATACAGTGTATAGCATACGATATATAAACTAACTCCATACAAAAAAAATATACAAGCCGTATATATAATCGACGATTGAGTGGGGTAAACCGCGGCCTGCCAACTTAGTGAGTTTTTAATGAAAGGACAAGTCTGCCAAATCAAGGGTATTTTCAAGTTTCTTTACATTTTAAATTGTTTGCTTACATTTGCAAATACGAAAACAGGCGATTCACACTGATACACTGAAAAATCGAAACAGATTAAATCAAATACACATTGACCCTGATTATCTTTATGGAGTTGTATATCTTCGTGTTGCGACTGTATTGTCCTTTGTTGCCACTTCACTGCGTTTGCTAGTATTTGATTTTTTTTTTTTTTTTTTGTAAATCTTCCCGTTTTATTTATATTTAGTAATAGTTTTATAATTTTTTCACTACACACATACTTTGTGTTTGGTTTTTATTGTTATGCCTAAACAAAATTTTCAGGCATAATTGGGGTCCTTACGAGATTGCATAAACTGCATGAACAACCGCTGCATAAACTAAGATACAGTTAGTCTATATAAAAAAAATTTGAACATTTGCGTATAATTGTGCAACGATTGAGTTGAGTAAATTGCGTAAAATATTAGCGTTGCCACATTGGTCTGAATGCTGGTACACATTTATTTTACAATATATTACTTCTTGCCATTGTAATTACCAAAAATTTGCAATAATAAAGACTCATTTATTGCAATTTCTGTAGTTAATTTAATTAATTTGTCTTTTTCGCTCGTTTTCGGCCTTTTTTTAATTACATTTGCACTGTCACATACACTGTCACCCGTTTCGGTAGCACGAGTTTGCATAAACAGCCGCAATTTATGAGGACCTAGAATATGTTTTTTTCCCGATTTTTTATTATTATTATTTTTTTTTTTTTGCTTGTTTTTTTTCTATATAGATTTTTGTTCTGTTTGTTATAATTATTTGTTTTTATTTTCAATTCAAAATGTCTTAACGATTAAAAAACATTTTTTTTACTTTTTTTTTACTTTATTTCTTTTCGGTATAAATTTCTATTTCATTTTGTGTTATAATTTGAGAATTGGTTTTGCGAAAATATATTTCATGTTTGTTTTTTATTTTATTTTTGTTTTGTTATTTTAGAGATAAATACAAATAACATTTAAATCAATCTTTTATAACACAATTCCTGTAGAGAATTTGTTCGCATTACAATTTGTGTCTTTTTATTTCACGCCTTAGTTGTAATCTGAATCTCTTTGCGATCGGTTGTGTTTTCAAAAGGCGCCAGGCTACAACTTTTATAAACTAAAACATCCAAATAATTCACCGTTTTAAAAACAGAAAGCCTTAACTTCCGTTTCAAAACAACAACAAAACAAAAAGAATTAACAACAGTAGCAGCTACAGAACTTAAGCTAATCAACCAACATGAATAAACCGCCAGACGGGAACAAGTTGTTTTCAACAACAACAATCAAAAGGAGCTTCTCTGCAGGCAAATATATTGTCATAAGCAGAGCAGATAACAAAAGCTTCGAAAATACATCACCTTTTCTAATAAAAAAAGTCATCGACTACACGTGCGTAGGTGAAGTTGATATATGTAAAAAAACGAGAGCAGGTACTCTCCTCGTTAAAACTAAAACTGGCGCTCAAGCTTTAAAACTTCTAAAACTTAATAAAATTGGAGAAATCACAGTAACTGCTACAGAGCACAAATCTCTCAATTATACTAAGGGCGTTATATACTCTAACGACCTTAGAAATATACCAGAGATGGAAACAAAAGAAGAATTGAAAACACAAAAAGTGACAGATATCTACAAAATCAAGAAGAAACAAGATAACGCTTTAATAGAAACCGGACTCATCATTATTACCTTTGCTTCTCACACTTTACCGGAAAAATTAAGGATTGGTTATGAAATGGTACACGTACGACCGTATATCCCTCTCCCACTAAGATGTAAGAACTGCCTACGTTTTGGACACCCCACTTCTATCTGTAAAAGCAATAAAACATGTCCCAATTGCTCAGAGGAATACCACACAAGTGAGAACGAAATATGCACCAAAGTAAAGTCATGCATCAACTGCAAACATAATCCGGAAGTTGAAAATAATCATACTCCAGTCGATAAGAAGTGCCCAGTATTTATTAAACAACAGGAGTTAACAGCAATTAAAATCAAAGAAAACGTAGACCACAAATCCGCACTCAACATTTACAACATCCGCAACCTACAACGCAATGCACAATTCTCCACAGTAGTAGCCAACAACAATAACAACAATACTCAAAACGCAACTGTCACCTCTAATAACATCTCCATAGCAACGACGACAACCTCCTCCAAACCTTCAACATCAGCTGTACACCGTGATTCACCATCCATTCATCTAGACCCAAGGACTCCAACAGCATACATCGACCTAAGATGGGGAATCCTCCCATTGAAGGTGACAAAAGATTTAAATCCAAGCTTACATCTAATCTCAAACTTAAAATAACTCAACAACCTATTAACAAAAATAATATAAGTAATAAGAACAAGCAAAAAGAAAGAAGACCAAAATTGGATCCATCCCTTAGCGACAGTTAAGACCTAATCTAGTTGTTCTTTCTTACCCATTGAATGCCTGTGGGGTCGGCGGTCTTTGGGAAGACGCACAAGTTTTTTTCTGCGGCTCCTCGGGGACCGTCGTCCTCACAGGAATGTCCCTTAACACCTGGAGCTCCTTTCTGTTGATCTTATGACTAACAGAAGGGGTTCCACATCTCACTTTTATCACAACTGGCTATAAGCCAAGGTTTTCTAAAATAACTTCTAACATAAGAATTTTAACTACTTGTTTAAATATTTTACAATGGAATATTAATGGTTATCTAAACAATTACAGCCAGTTGCAGATACTAATTAAACACCATAACCCCAAAATAATCTCTTTACAAGAAACCCATCTACATTCCCTCAAAAATGAACCTATCCCAATAAACTATATCATGCACCATCAAAACTCCTCTAACAATTCGTATGGCGGTGTCGCCCTATTAATTCACAATTCACTACAATACAATACCACTTAATAATGACTTTGATGCATCTGCTGTCTTGGTGCACTCAAAAATCAAACTCGCTGTTCTATCTGCATACAATACATACCCCCAAACAAATCATTTAACAATAATAACCTTCATAATATGTTTTCCAACCTACACCACCCTTCAGTTATTACAGGAGACTTCAACAGCTGGCATAACAGCTGGGGTTCCCCACAAGAAAATAAAAGAGGCAAAACCTTAGCAAGTTACATTCAACATTCTAACCTTACCCTTCTAAACGATATGTCGCCAACTCACTACTCAACCCACAACACACTCACCCATATAGACCTATCCCTCTGCTCTTCCCAACTGACACCTTACACTCAATGGGAAATATCTGACAACCTTTGCGGAAGCGATCACTTTCCAATTTTCTCTCTCTCTTTCCCACCTCTACACCAAATCACATTGCCAAACCTACATTTAACTTAAAATCAGCCGACTGGACCCTTTTCCAAGAATTACTGAAACAATCAAACTCCACTTCCCAACCAATCAATAATATCAACAGAGAAGCGGCACTATTTAAGAAAACTCTAATCCGTAGCGCACATTTTTCCATACCCCAAAACACCACGTCCGCAATGACCCGCACAGTTCCCTGGTGGAACAAAGAGCTATCATCTCTGAAAAAAATTAAAAACAATTACTGGTCATTACTGAAAAGACACATGAATACTGTTAATATGATACAATTTAAAAAAGCTAACGCTAAATACAGAAGGGCAATTAAAATTGCCAAAAGACAATCTATTACTGACTTCACTTCAGATATATCTCCTAACTCCAACTCCTCCAAAATATGGTCCAACATCAAAAGATTTTGTGGTCCTTACCCCACAAAAAATATCCACAGTATCCTCGACTCCGATACCAATACACTCACAACAGACCCAAATATCATAGTCAACTGCTTTGCGGACCAGTGGTCCAAAGAGGCTGATGATTCCAACTTCTCTCCTCTATTTCGGCTCAACAAGCACAATGCTATTACACTTTCTTCTAACTACACTCCGCCAAAACAGCTAACGAAATAGAAAAAGATATTTCCTTTGTGGAATTCCTATCATCACTATACTCACTTAAAGGGACCACACCAGGTCCTGACCGCATCTCATACTCCATGATCCAAAACTCACCCCATGTCTTTAAAATCCATATCCTCAAACACTTCAATAACATCCTCAATAACTATATCCCCCAATCTTATAAAACTAGCCTAGTCATACCTATACTCAAACCTAATAAGATCAAAACTGAAATCAAATCATACAGGCCAATATCATTAACCCCTTGCCTTGGTAAGGTCTTGGACAAAGTAATTTCCAAAAGGTTGTGGTGGTTCGTTTCAACAAACAAACTCATTCACAACAACCAGTATGGTTTTAGGAGTGGCAAATCTGTTCTAGATAATCTACTTTATATAGATCTCCTAACAACACGAGCTATCTCATCCAAGCGTCACTTGTCCATAATTTCTCTTGACTTCTCCAAGACCTTCGACAAGATTGGCATACACACCATTGTAAACCAACTACAAGAATGGAAATTAGGGCCCAAAATAATCGCCTATGTTAAAAATTTTATGTTAAACAGAAAAATTATTGTAAAAACAGGTAAAACTCTATCCAATAGCTTTCCCTTTAATAATGGCATACCACAAGGTTCACCTATTTCTGTAATCGTCTTCCTCATATCTTACAACGCCCTTAGCACTCCACAAGGAAATAAAATTTTGCGCATATGCAGATGATTTCCACCTCCTACTCGATCTTAAAAGGCAAAAAAGTCCCCAGACAGACCTATCTCAACTATTTCAAAGTATCCAAGACTGGTACAACTACTCAGGTGCCGTTCTTTCTACAGATAAAACAAATCATCTTCATATCTGCCGCAAATTTAACTGCTACCACAATATACGCATCGACAACCTTATCATCCCATCTGTAAACTCTTTGAAAATTTTAGGCCTTACTCTTAACAGCAAATATAGATGGAACACTCACATCGCTAACTTAGCAGTTGAACTAACAAAACAACTTAATATTATCAAGCACCTCTCCAGCCAGAAATACAACTGTAACACCTCAACTCTAATTCAAGTAGTGAAAGCTATCCTTATTTCAAAAATAGACTACTGTCTCCCAATTTTTGGACACTCCCCTAAATCGTATCTTAACAAACTTAAATCTATTCAAAACGCAGCAATTAGAACCGCTCTAGGTGCTTTTTGGACCACACCCATTTTCAACATGATCTTAGAATCTAATATTCACTCAATAGAAAATAGATGTAACTTCCTGACAGGCAAACTTTCTAAAATACTAATCCTATCCTCCAACACAGCTCTATACAACCTTATTAAAACTCCAAAAATAAAACCAAAATACCTAAGCACAGTGGACAGAGCGATAAATATCTGCAAACAACTTGATCTTCCCTTCTCTCCCATCAAAACCATCAACAGCAAAAAATACAACTTGCAAAACATTTATGACTCGATAAATTTATCTCTTACTGCTTTGAATAAAAACAACACTCCTTCACTAGTCTTCCAACAACACTTCCTTTCCTTTTGCAACTGAAATCATTGCAATCCATGAAGCTTTAAACATTTGTATACGTAAGCCAGGTAGACATGCTATTTGTTCTGACTCACTTTCTGCTTTATCCGCTATAGCCAATTTTAATAACCACAACTACTACGCCTCAACAATAAGATCCCTACTTAATACAAAATTCCCCAAAATAAAACTCATCTGGGTTCCCAGCCACACCAACATCATAGGCAATGAAAAGGCAGATTCAACAGCAAAGCTCGCTACTAAGTTACCACTTATATACACACCCAAGTACAACATAAGCGACATTGTTAATTCTCTCAAAAAACACATAAATCTTGAACACACCGCCATGCTACAACACACCTCCAGCTGGTATAAGCTAATACACTCTCCAAATACCACTTCCACCACACTTTATAATTCCCCAACTTTTAAACTTTTATCTAGACTTGATCAGATAAAGTTTACTAGAATCCGACTTGGTCACACAAACCTAACAAACATGCACCTCATCGATAAAAACCTAAATAACATCTGTCCCTTATGTAATAACGCTCCTAATAACATTCACCACATTATCACATCCTGCTCCTCATTGCACCCCCTCAGATCATCCACATTCGCTAATATAGACCCCATCTCAATCATTTCCGATCCGTCCTCTAACATTAATCTTTTTCTTAACTTCTTTAAAAAAGCAAATCTGTACAGTAAACTTTAAACTTAAACTTAAGCACTTATTTAGTCACTATTATTATTATTATTATCATCATTGTTATTTAAATATATATTTTTATTAGCTGAAGGCCCTGGCAGCCATGGCTAATTTTCTGTTAACTTCTAGTTTTAACTTTAAGTTAGCATTATATAAATAAATAAATAAATATTTCACGCCATTTTATTTCATTACATATTTTCGTTATTTCTAATTTTATCATAAAAGTTATTATGAATTCAACAATTTGTTTTTTTTTTTTTGTGTTTTTGTTGTATTTCATGTTTTTTTATTTTATTGCGTTATTTTCGTTATTTGTAATTTGATCTTAAATATATATAGCAGAGTCATCGATTAAGGGTCTAAGAATCAGATTATAATATTGATTACTTCATTTTGCAGTTTTGTTAGCTTATAATCGTATACATTTTTCCTCACAAGACTCTGTAATGTACTTAAAATCCTATTTCAAAACCCAACACACTGGATTACATCAAGCAACATCAAATTGGTACAAGCTAGTCAATCACAACAAACTTTCAGCTAAAACTTTCCTTCTAGCCCTTCCTGATGAATTCAGAAGACTGAACGTAATAAAATTTTTAAGACTTCGCCTAGGTCATACCAAACTATCCCATGGACACTTGTTCATCCCATCACCACCGAACCCCATTTGTTCCTGTATTGAAAGTTCAACTCTCAATCATATTCTAGTTGAATGCCCAAAAACCCAACCAATACGTAGTTTATTTTTCTCAAACACAGATCCCCTTTCCATCCTTTCCAACCCTACGCCTCAAAATATTAAACTCATTTTACAATTCTTAAAAACATCTAATTTATACAATTTAATCTAAGTCACCCATTGTAATTTTTTTTTTTTATTTCTAATCTTTATATAGCAAACACTATTTTATTATATCCTAATCATAAGTATAAATAGTTTAGTTGTATTAATTTTGTATATTATAAATATTTAATTAATATTATTGTATTATTCAAATAGCTTTCCGAGCTGAAGGCCTTTGTCGCTATTGCTCGTAGTATATCTAAGTTATAATTTATAATTATAATCTTAGTTTTATAATAAATAAATAAATAAATAAATCGTATACATAATAATAATTGAAAGAGAATTATATTCGATTATTGGTAAAAGTCTATACACTCACCTGATTTTTTTTTTGTAGACAAAAAGTTGTTTGTGTTTTTATATATTGTATATTTGTTAATTGTGTTTTCAAACGATTTTAAGTATTTATATTGAAAATTGAAATTTGTTTAAAGAAATCTTATGAATATGTTGCCTTTTAATAGAATTTATCTGTTCGTTTTCGATTGGCCTTTTCTTGTTATTTTATTTATTTTTTTTTTTTTTTGTAGTTTATTTTATTTTTCAATTACACGAACTTCGTAAAGATACGATAATTAATATCTTTAGTTATTAACTTCCCCGACAGTCACCGACTATTTCTCTTGGAGTGCGGACGTCAGTGCTTTCTTATCAGTAATTAGATTTGCTTTTGCTTTTGTGATCTATCTTAATTGATTATCATATTATTTCTTTTTCATCCCCTACAGCGTGCGTGTGCATATTACTTTTGTGTGTGGTTATAAATTTTTTGGTAATCATGAGGATAATCGCTTTGATATAATTTTCGTGCTTTGCAGTACATCGTGCCTTAAACCTCATCAGAAAAGACATAGTATCGATCTCGACCCTCCGTGATGGTAATTTGTTAATGCTGGTGAAAACAAGCTTGTTGGTGATAAATTCTTAAAAACAACGGCACTGCCTGGTTTATGTGACATTGAATGCAAACTTCATGATAGTCTAAACTTTGTAAAGGGCACTATATATGGCCCTTATCTAAATAATATCCCTGAATCCGAAATTGTTGACGAATTAAAGTCGCAGAATGTTCACTCCATCTTCAAATTCACCCGTATCATAGAAGGAACCCCAAAACCTACTGGCGTTGTACTTATCACTTTTGATCTGTATAACTTACCCAGTAAACTTGACATTTCTTGGCATTCCGTCAAGGTCAGGGAGTACATCCCCAACCCGATGAGATGCAAGACTTGCCAACTTTTGATGATGCGTTAGCATCCAATGACAAATCTCTTAAACAAATAAAACAAAAAAGCTCAATCTTTACAACTGACTCAATCCCCTCACTTGACTCTATATCAAACACTTCTATCCAATTTCCTGATTCTGAAGAATCAATGGGAGAACCTGACTTGTAGTCAAGTCCCCTTCCATTGCTTCAATTTCATCTTGCAAACATAAAACTTCGCTACTTTACCTTTGCAATGTCTATTAAAATTTTACAATGGAATATTAATGGCATTTTCAACAACTATAATGAACTTTTATTAATTGTAAATGATCACTCACCTGATGTTTTATGTTTGCAAGAGACCCACTTGCCTCATAATTTCACTAACTTTATCTGCCCCAAGGCATACACAGGCTATTTTTACAATCATCCTCATAAGACATCAGCCAAACAAGGGATAGGCGTGCTTATTAAACGTCACACCTTCCATAAGCATAACATAATAAACTCTAACCTTCTCTGCTCTGCCTTACAGCTGAACCTACGCCACCTTTGCCTAAATATAAAACAGATCATGCTAATTGGGAACTTTTCCAAAGCAAATGTGTCAGTATCTTTGAATCTTGGACTACGGGTTGTATAAATAAGCAAGTTGCTGTATTAACAAAATGTATAAGAGCCGCTGCGAATTGCAGTATCCCCCAAACTGAACGAGTCTCGCTTAAAGACAAATTGCTCTGGTGGAATAGTTCCCTACAAAAACTCAGAGATAACAAACAGTCCCTTTTTCATATTTACAAAGGGCATTTATCTACTACCAACCTCATAGCATATCGTAAAAGCTTTGTTTAAAAAAGCTGTACTTTCGGCCAAACGGAACTCTCTCGAGAATTTCACCTCTCGTATTTCCCCACTTTCCACAACAAAGACTAGCAGGCGTCCCTCCAACTCCACTCAAATGTATTAAATCCGCCTCGGGCCTTCTGACCAGTTCCTTTCAGAAGCTTTTGGCCATGCTTGGTCAAAGTATTCGGCAGACCCTGGAAGCCAATTTCACCATGATTGAAATGGAAGCTGCGATCCATTCTGCAAAAGGGAAAACTCCCGGTTCCGATAGGATATCATATCCCATGCTAAAAAACCTACCAATTTCTCTAAAGATTAAACTTCTAATATCTTTAACACTACATTTCATTCAGGCCCTTATCCACACACATGGAGATCAGCCATTGTTATTCCAATTTTCAAACCCAATAAGCCACCCCACGAAATCAGTAGCTTCCGTCCAATTTCGCTATTATCATGCATTAGTAAAACGTTTGAAAAAATAATCGCTCGTAGGTTAATGTGGTTCATTTCCCGAAATAACCTAATTTCCCATAACCAGGTAGCATTTAAAAGGCAACATAGTACTATGGACGCTTTATTGCGTATTCAACACTTCGTGTCGGATGCATGTCTCCTTTTTGGCGACTGATTTTTAAAGGGCCTTTGATCGCGTGGGGCTATATGCAGTGCTCATTTTGGGGAATTGGTCCAAGGCTTTATAACATCATAAGAGCTTTTATAACCCATCGTACCTTCAGGGTTAGAGTCAACAACATCACCTCTAACACCCACAAACTGTTGAATGGCATCCCTCAGGGCTCTCCACTTTCAGTGGTTTTATTTGCAATAGCGTTTGAGCAAATTAACTCCATTCTCTCCAGGTATAAAAACATTAACGTTTCTATCTACGCCGATGACGCCATCTTCTGCACTAAAATTAGAAATATTGATACTGTCAAGAATGTATTTTATAATATCTTAAATGATTTAAAACCGTAGGAAGCTTACTCGGGAGCATGCCAACTTTTGCACATATGCCGGAAACACAGATGTAACTTTCCTGATATGTACTTAAACACCAACCACATTAAAGTTGTTGAACACTTAAAAATACTTGGCATAACTTTTGACTCCAAATTACTTCTTAAGCAGCAATGTATTACTTTAAGAAAGCAATTAGAATTTAAATTAAACATTATTAAATTTTTAAGTTCCAAATACTCCAATGTCCATATAAAAATCCTCGTAAACATCACCCGGGCCCTTATGCTCTCAAAAATCGACTATGGGCTTCCTATCTTTGGATGGTGTGCTAAGTCCCATATGAAGAAAATACATCCACCATACCACGCAGCTGTTCGCAGATCGATCAACGCTTTCCCCACATCTCCCACTGCCTGTATCCTGGCAGAAGCATTAAGCATTAAGGAAAGGATTGTGGAAACTACATTGCAGCTAAATCCCAAGCAAGGCATCTTCAAACAAAAGCGGAATTATAAATGCGTTTCTACGTTCAGACGATGCGTCACGTATAGTACGGATCTAGAATTTCCACCACCTAAACTTTCGAACTTTATAAAGCCCAAGCCATATTGGGCTTGGTATCAGCCAAGCATCAATACCAGTCTGCTGTAGCAGCTAAAAACAATACTACCAGCTCAGAATACCTGGCGAGATTCCTAGCGCTGAAAGAAAAGCTCGGGAATATAAATTGGCGCTATACAGATGGGTCAAAAACACAAAACAATACTGTATTCGCTGTTGTTGACAATTCGGAAAAGATCATAGTTGGGGGGCCTCTCCCATCTTATAATTCGATATTCACCGCCGAAGCCTTTGCCTTACTAAAGGCCTGCCAATTTGCAATAAAAGAAAACGGGAAATTTGCTATATATTTTTACAGCCTATCGTCGATATGAGCTTTACAAAATCGAGAGCATAACGATCACACAATTCTGGAAATCCAGAAATTATGCACTATACACCACCACAAAATCATCATTCTTTGGGTTCCCAGCCACCAAGGTATTTGGGGAAATGAATGCGCCGATAAGGCAGCCCGGCACATCAGCTCTGCCCCAGCCTGAGCGACTAACTCACCCTAACGATCACCAGTTACTCTCTATTGCCGATTTTGTCAACATCGTACCGCCCATGCTTCTTCATCGCGACTACCTTGTATGGTCCTAGATATTTTCCTTTTAATTTCACTTTTCCCAGCAACCACTGACACATGTCCCCATTCAATCTCAAACCATTACTTGCTTCCTCCTTGAGTACCCGTGTCAATTTCTGCAAACCCTCTTCAGTATCATTACTAGGTATGATTACATCATCCATGTACCCAATTGCATCAATGTCAATAATTAACTCTCTTAATACTGCCACTATGAACCGAGTAAATACTGCTGGTGAATTAGGGATGCCAAATGGTACATACTTAAATTCTTAAATTCATACTGTCCATTTTGGGTAGCAAACGAAGTACACTTCCGCGAACCTATCTCAACCGGTACATGAAAATACCCATTCTTTAAATCTAATGTCGTGAAAACCTTGGCACCCTGAGGTCTGACTATAACCCAATCCATCTGTGGCATTGGAAAGTTATCCCTTCCAATTTTCTCGTTCAACTTTCTGTGATCACAGCATAACTGTTTCTTCCCGTTCGTCTCTGCCACTAATACTATTGGGGCTGCGCACTCAGACATACTTGGTTGTATAATCTTTTCCTTCAACCACTCTTGAACTTGGTCATCGACAACCTTTTGGTCATAATAGGGTAAACTTCTGGGATGCTGAAATATAGCCATCTCATCCGTCAACAATATTTTAATTTCCTCAGGAGCATTCAGCTTCCTTATCGGCACATACTTTTCAATTAATGTTTTGACATGGCCCACCTGCTGTTCACATAATTGAGATGAATCTGAATTGATACTGTTTTCTTCTTTCTCTACCGTCAATGTACATAAGCTCTTTAACCAGTTCTTGACATGAACTACTTCCTATTGTTTGCTTGTTCCCTTCATTTTCCTTACATAAGAATTTCGTCCCTTCTTTTGTAATTCTCATATCGACATTTTCCAAAATTGTTCTTCCCAATATGGCATCAAACCCCATATCCTCGTCTAAAATTACATGAAACTCTAACTGCATACAGACACCATCTATCTTTACTTTTATCTTGCAACAATCCAACGTGACCATCTGCCTTTCTCCTATTCCAGTCAGACTTCTACCTGACCACGTCAAAGGTAGATTCCCAAGTTTCAAAAACATACTTCGTCGTATTAAATATGAGTCCGCTCCAGTATATACAAGACCTCTAAACTTTACCGTGGAATAACATATTCCTTCAGCTCTAGTCCTGATGAGGTGAATTAACTTGATGGCTTACACCTTCCCATGTCCTCCTGAACAATGTTCGTATTCTTTTCTGTTTTTATGTGAAGTTTTTCTTGGTACAGTCTTTTTTCATATGTGATGTATCTCCACAGTTAAAACACCTTTTCTCTTTTCCTGTACTTGATCCCGTATCTTTCTCTCATAGCTGAAGGCCCTGGCAGCCAATGCTATTTTTCTGTTAACTTCTAGTTTTAACTTTAAGTTAGCATTATATAAATAAATAAAAAAAATCTTTCTCTCTATCTATTGCTCTCTCAACTTTGTGCTCATTCCGATATGCTGGTTTAGTCGAATGTCATGATCTGTTGTACACTTCGATTTGGACCTTCAACTCTTTGATGTTTCTGGTCTGATATAACATAACCTCAATGCATATAAGGATTCCTGCAAACTTTCTCCCTTTCCTAGCTGTCGCTGACTCAGTTTCCTATGCACAATCGATGTTGAATTTTGACCTGAAACTCTTGTTGTAGTTCTCTTTTTAATGTACTCCAATCCCTAATATTCCTTAGACTTTTCACAAACAATTTTGCCGCTCCTGTTAACAACCGTTTTGCGTAGATAAACAACTGCAATTGGCTCCATTGAACTGTTATCCCACATTCCTCTAACTCTTCTATCCACTGATTGACGTCAGGAACATTAGAGCCTGAGAACTGCGACACACTTTCTTCCACATTTTTCAATGTGAACCAGGACCTATTCTGCATTTCTCCACTCACACCCTCTAACGCTGTTACTACAGACACCTCAACTTCTTCCTCATCCTCATCCTGAATACCGAAGTGAATAAGTAATCTATTTTGTAAGTTCCGTTTCCTATCCTGCGTGACCAGCCCATCAACTCGAAGTGCAAGGATCTGGTCAAGTTCCATTTTACAAATTAATTTTCTTAAATTACCTTAATACACTTAAGTTAGTTTTCTAATTACTATACAATATTTTTTACAAGATACCAACACATACAATTTCTAGACGCACAATCCAATCTCTGCCCTTGTTGTTGCCTTCTAGCTATCACCACAACCGAACCGCTGCTTGTCTCTGCTTTTGCTCAAAGTGCTGCTACAATTCGACGTTCACGTTTTGTTACCTTCAGCTCTTACGACACACAAATCAGCCACGGCCTTTGCTGTCGCCTTCTAGCTGTCGCTAAACTGACGCCTTTATGTCAAGCGCCACACTGTCGCCACGATGATTTTCTGATCTTTACAATCATCTGCTGCTTTCATTGGCTTGTCTCCTTTCGTCTCGCCGTTCGCTCTTGGTTAATCGGTGCCAAAATTCTGCGCGTCACCAATACCACTTTATCACTGAAGTGTTTTTTTATAGTCAATCCCGGACAGCTCCCAATTTCTAGGGTTCTACTTTATTCTTTATTGTTTCATTTCACTTTTATTCATTATGTTTACATTATATATTTACATTATACATATTCATATATTTTAATCCATTATTTATTTGACAATGTAACTGGCTCGTTGGCCCAGAGGTTAGTGCGCTGGCTGACATCCCAAAAGTCGCGGGTTCGATTCCCGCTCAAGGCAAGTCTGGTCCTGCACTTTTCTAATTTCCTCCTTTCCTTCTTAACTTTCTCCTGAGCTGAAGGCCTCTGTCGCTATTGCTCATAATAAATACTAGGTTATAATTTATAATTATAATCTTAGTTCTAATAAATAAATAATTTGACAATGTTTCATATCTCTTATTTAGCTATTTATCTTATTAATATGAGCAGTCGCTCTTGCGCGCTCAGTAGTTCTTACACTACAGCGTTGCCACGTAGGACAATCCGCTCCGAGTCTCATTGCCAGATCCTATATTTATAGTACAGGTGTTTTTTTTGATCAAGTCTACTTTCATCATTAACAATTTCAATTAATTCCAAAATCCCATAGGTCCATTTGCTAAGCCATCGGACACATCTATAATCGTCGTTATCATATAAGGGCGTCCAAAACCGAGCATAATTTCGTAGGGCAATCCACATGTATCTAAGACGACTTTTTTGTGTATGAGCTAGTGGATCAGATGTAATGTTTCCAGTGAAGATATCTTTAGCATCAGATAAGACTTTGGATGGGCTAGCGTTTAGGATCCGTTTGTTATACTGCTCCACGCCATGATTTCCAAAAAACAGCCGAATGCCATTAGGACATTGCACCTGCGATCATTTCATCTCCCTCGCAAGTCGAAGAGTTTCAATCCCATTTTACTTCATAATGTATCGTGTTGATTCTTCTTTTTTCCACCCTTGCACTTCATCACATGCAAACAATATTTGCCAATACACATACTCAAAAAATCTTCTTAACTTATGTTTACTTTGACTATTTCATTCTTTTATTCTTCTCTCTTCATCCTATTCCAATTTTTCGATTTGTAACTCTTTGTTATTAAACTTTAATAATTTTATATTAGCCCAAAATAAGTTTTGTTGTATTGCCAAAATTATATGCTGTAGTTACAAAATTTAAAAAAGGAATGAAAAATAACAAGTAAGAAGTTTAAATTCGACTATGCCGAAGTTCATATACTACTCTTCACGCACCCCCTAGAAAACATTTTTGCCTACGCTCTGTGATGCATTCAGAAATATTTAAATAAAAATTGATTAAAAACTTTTTTTTCTAATAAAAACCTGAATTTAAATGGGTGGTTTTTATGGGAGGTATCCCCTTTGTAGTGTATAGCAAAAATAAAGATTCGTGCAAAATTTCAGCTCTCTAGCTTAAAAACTGAGGGACTAGTTTGCATTCATACAGACGGACAGACGGATATGGCTCAACCAATTCATCTAATCGAGCGGATCTAGAATATATAAGTTAAGAATCGAAATATTGTATTTTACAAATATTTCCCATCCCACACTATTTCGCTGACGCGAAAATCTTTTATCATGATAATAATTATCATGATCATTATTCCCATAATGATATGATCATTATCGTGATCATTATTCCCACAATATTTTCGCTGACGCAATGTCCGCTTCCCACACTATTTGGCTGATGCAATAAGTCACTTTCCCAGCATAAACCACAGCAACCCTTTCCGCTGACAGTGCATATTCTGTCACGTACTCCAATTCAAAGACACTCTTTTACTCTTCTTTAATTCAAAGATTCTCTTTCATGACTCAAAAGTGCTCTTTATTACTCAAAGGTTCTCTTTATTAAATCCTTTCCGCTGACGATGCACATTTCGTCACGTACGCCAAGCATTAGCGAGGTTTCGTTTGAGATAAAGCTAGACTTAAGTTTTAGTTCAATAATCAAGCAAGGCACATAGTGCCGTAATCAATAAACATTAAAACCAAAATTCATAATTTAATAATACAGGCACATAGTGCCGTAATAAATAAAAATATTAAACTAAAAAAATATTCATTTTGTTTTAATTGGCGCCCAACGTGGGGCCGCGATCATAAATATTAAAACGTAATTCGAACTGAGAGGGCTCCAAGAAAATAATAAAGTTCAAAACGGGGGGTTGTAAACCCAGCCTCTACAATCGATTAGTAATAAGTGGAAATTAGTGAATAACTGAAAAATTTTGAACACTAAAATCAACAAAAAAATTTTATAAACTTTGAGTGAAATGTGGAAAAGTAAATGAAAACCTTTTATCACAAATAATAATAATAAAAAAAAAAAAAGAAAAAAAAAGGAATATTCTTACAAAACCTGAAAAACAAAAAGAAAAGATTCTAAAAATCCGTGCGCTCTACAAAAAAATTTTTTTTTAAAACAAATTCAGCAAAGAAAAGAAAAATCAAAAAGAAATCAATTCCAAAACCAAAGCAACACAGGTTTTTTTATAACCAAATTTATATTAATTTCATAACTAAACTAAGCCAATTTGGAATAAATGAATTGATCATCCAAATATCGAGCATGTAGGAATTATCAAAAAACCTAAAATTTTACAAACCAACAAAAGAATTAATCTAAAACATTCAAAATTATCGAAACTTTGCGAGATTTTTCGGGAAAACCAGGAGAATTCAATTCGTGGCGTAAGGCCGTTGACAGAATTCTCACCCTTTACTCTCAGTACAAGGGTACCACAAAATATTTTGCAATACTGCACACTATCTGACATAAAATCAGCATACCGAACTCCATTAGACTGGGCTCAGATAAAAAAATGTCTGATGCTTCATTATTCAGACAAAAGAGATATCTCGACCCTCGAATATCACATGACCATCCTGATACGAGGTAATACTTCAGTAACTGATTTTTACCAGAAAGTATTTTATCACTTGTCTTTAATCTTGGACAAGATAGATTGCCTGATTGAGCGATGACGCGCTCAATGCCATGATCCAAACCTATCGGGACAAGGCACTAAATACTTTCGTACCGAGGACTTAACGGTGATCTTCCTCGTCTGCTGAGCGTGAAAGAACCAACCAGCTTACCTCAAGCGTTGCATATGTGTCTGAATTTAGGAAATACAAACTATAGAATCAATTATGCTAACTCTAAATTCTCCACGCCTCTCAAAACAACACGAGAATTTTATCCTGAACTCACACGGCCATCATTTAATAATAGACCCAATCAGGGTCATTATCCACAACAATTCCAGCAATACCGACCTCAACAACAATTCCAGCAATACCGCCGTCAACAACAATTCTAGCAATACCGCCCCCAACAACAATTCCAGCAACACCACCCTCAACAACAATTGCAGCAATATCGTCCTCAAACCTCTAATCAATTACCATTCAGACCTTCACTTCCACCCAAGGCACCAATACCAATGGATATCGATCCATCCATTCAATCCCGATGTGTAAATTACATTAATAAACCAACAACTACAATAATCAAAACCAAAACACATTTAAAAGGGCTCTTCCACAGTCCGCTCAACAGCCTCACAAACAACAACGGATTTTCCATACCGAAGCTGTAATCATAGTAATGACCAAAATCCACCACAAGAAATGGCATATGACCAAACCGACACCCCAGAACATGATTTACCTTACCGCGATGAACCTTCCGGATACGACGATATCAATTTTTTAGACTAGCTTCCTCCACTCTCCCATTTTATCCATTTACAATGAAAAATAGGAAAGTGCTTAAATTATTATTAGATACAGGTTCGAATAAAAACTACATAAAACCCGAATTCATAAAAAATCCAATAGCCAATAAAGAAGTGTTCACTGTAAATCCAGTCGCAGGACAGGTTTCCACCACGCAAATAATGATGAAATAGGAAAACTTAAATTTTTTATTCTACCCGGTTTACAAACTTTCGATGGAATAATAGGAAATGACACTTTAAAAACACTTAAAGCTGTAATCTATTATATACCGAACGCAATTACTTCACACTACTCCAAAATCAAGACCTTGCAGCAACTGGCATTCGAATCAGTAGCAAACCTCTAAATTCGTGTTAACCACCTTTCCCTACAAATGAAGTAAATCTCAGGAAAATCATAGATTCGTGTCCAACTCTTTTTTCGGACCCAGATCAAAGTCTCACATTTGTTACCAACGACCAGTTTATTCAACGTCGTATCCTTATCCTATGGCACTTAAGTCGGAAATTGATAAGCAGGTAAATGAACTTCTTCGAGATGGTATCATACGTCCTTCTAGGTCACCATATAATTCCCCAGTATGGGTAGTTCCAAAAAAAGCAGACGCTTCAGGAACAAAGAAATATCGTATGGTCATCGATTATAGAAAACTTAATGAAGATACCATACCCGACAAATATCCAATCCCGGATATGAACACTATTTTGACTAACTTAGGGTCCATACTACGAAAAACGGATCATATCTTCAGGATCCACATACGGCATTCTCCGTAAATAACGGAAAATATGAGTTTACACGACTCCCATTTGGTCTTAGAAACGCACCATCAATTTTCCAACGTGCGTTAGATGACATTCTTCGCGAACATATTGGTGTCAGATGTTACGTTTACATCGATGATATTATTATCTTCGCAAAACTCTTGAAGAACATTTCGAGAATCTAGAAATAGTGTTCAACACACTGGAAGAGGCGCATCTTAAAATTCAACTGGACAAATGTGATTTCATTAAAGAAGAAATCGAGTTTCTCGGCATAATTGTCTGTCAAAAGGGTATTCGTACCAATCCACAGAAGGTTGAAGCTATCGCCAAATTTCCGCGACCCAAAACGATTCATGACTTACGCTCATTCCTCGGAGCAACGGGTCACTATCGTAGATTTATTCAAGACTATGCCGAATCGCAAAACCCCTAACGGAAATCCTGCGAGGAGAAATGGGACGCATTCCTAAAAATCTGCATATAAATTTAAATGAGCAGCAAATTAAAGCTTTCAGCAATTACGTAACTGCTTGATTTCAGAAGACGTCATACTCCATTATCCTAACTTCGATAAATCTTTCGAGCTAACTACAGACGCTTCTAATTGTGCTCTAGGAGCAGTTCTATCCCAAGAGGGTAGACCGATTTCATTCCTCTCAAGGACACTAAGTAGAGCAGAAGAGCATTTCGCGGCAAATGAAACAGAAATGCTTGCAATTATTTGGGCTTTACAAGCCCTGCGCTGCTTCCTGTACGGATCAAGAAACGTTAAAATTTTCACTGACCATCAACCCCTCACTTTTGCACTCAGTAACAAGAACACTAATGCAAAAATGAAGCGATAGAAAGCTCAACTCGAAGAATATAATCACGAGTTGATTTATAAACCTGGTAACACAAATGTTGTAGCTGATTTCCTCTCGAGACCTCCCGTAGCTAACATAAATTCCTTAACAGCCACAGTTCACAGTAGTGATAGCTCCTCCGCAAACCTCATACATTGCACCGAACAACCAATTAACGTATTTAAGAATCAAATATTCATTCAAACAGGAGAAATCGCACAATATCAATTTAAAATAATTTTCCCTACATATCACCGTCACACTATCATAGAACCTCAATTTACAGAAACAAATTTAACCGAACTCCTAAAAAAATATCTGAATCCATCAGTAACCAATTGCATCAAGACAGAAGAACCCATAATGTTAAAAATACAATCTGTATACCCTTCCCATTTCTCTAACTACAAAGTCCTTTTTACACAAGTTCAGGTAACCGATATAATAGAAGAAACACAACAGGAAACAATAATAATCAATACACACAATAGAGCCCACAGAAATGCTCAAGAAAACAAAAAACAAATACTAGAACAATATTACTTTCCTCAAATGTCAAAAAAGATCCAGAAAATACTCAAACTCTGCAAGACCTGCAAGGAATGCAAATACGAGAGACATCCCAACAGACCTAACCTTGGAAACACCCCCATACCTACATATCCAGGCCACACAGTTCACATAGACATATTCTCGACAGATAAAAACAAACTTTTAACTTCAATCGATAAATTCACAAAATTCGCAATAGTAAAAAACATAGAAGGCAAGAGCATTGAACACATTCGGAAACCATTAAGAGAAATTATCTTTCACTTTGGTGTCCCCAAATTTATAGTTTTTGACAACGTAAAATCATTTAATTCCCAGTCAATAAAATGTATGCTAGTAAACGAGTTAAACATCCAAATATTCACTGCACCCCCTTACAAAAGCGAAGTAAATGGACAAATAGAAAGATTCCATTCAACCCTAGCTGAAATAGTCCGTTGTATCAAACAAGAACACCCATCGAAACCTTTTAATGAACTTATAGAATCAGCAGTAAATGAGTATAATCATTCTATCCATTCAACCACCGGTAAAAAACCCGTTGACCTTTTTTTTGGTACACCCACTTTCGGCCCAGAAGAATACGAAAAAACAAGACAGGATAACTACCAAAAACTTATTAAAACCCAAGAAAAGAATCTTGAATACCACTTTCAAAACAGGAAACCCCCAATTCAGTATAACCCAGGAGATAAGGTATTCGTTAAACAAAACAAAAGATTAGGAACCAAATTAACGAAAAGATATCAAGAGGAAATAGTAAAAGAAAATAGGAACTCCACTATAATAACTATGTCAGGAAAAGAAGTACACAAAAGCAATATCAGAAATTAATACTTCCCTTTAATTTTAGATCGATCCAATTAATCATTTCCATCCAATACGGTCTAGCTTCCGTAGAAATACTGGATTATTCCCGATCAGAAATAGTGACTATAGAAGATGGATACGCAAAAATACAGACGGGTAACTTTAAGATACTACATCTAATTGATTTAATGGAATACAGAGACACACTCAAAGAAATAGAAACGGCTATAAAAAATAACTTAAGCGACTCTCATCCCTTACAACCGTTCTTGATCCAAGACATCCAAAACATACACCTATCACTTGATAATCTAACCCCTGCTAACAAACGTAAAAGATCGATCAATGCAATCGGTTCAGCATGGAAATGGATCGCTGGTAATCCCGATCATGATGATCTAGAAATCCTCACTAACACAATTAACAATGTCATATCCAATAATAACAAACAAGTAGTAATTAACAAAAATATTTTAGAAAGAATAAACAAAGTTTCCGAAATAAATAATGATATAGTTAAAACATTAAAAAATAGCGAACACATTCAAACCTTGCTCATGTTATACTCAAAATTTAAGATTGAAATACTAAAAGAAGATATAAATAATTTGAAACTAGCATTACATCTGTCTAAAGCGAATATTTTAAATACATTTATACTTTCGTCATCCGAAATAGAATCCATTAAAGACATTTTTTATATTGATAAATTACCTTACAATAATTTCCAAACCAGAAACGTTAGATGTTAATTGTTCAAAAATCATTATAAAACCATTAAAAATGGGGAAAAGAATTATAAAATTAAACTTTGATAAAATTATAAATTGCAAAAAAGAAATATATGGAATAAAAAAGGATTGTAAAACAATATTAAATAACGTAGAAATTTGCTTAAACACAGATATCGAAAAAATTTCAAATGATAATTGTATTTCAAATCTATTAAAAAATAAACCCCATGAATGTAATTATACAAATAATGAACACATTAAAGATATTGAAAGAATTAATGAATTATGAATGTAACAATTAACCATGAGGTTAAAACCCCAAATGGGACATTCCTTATTAGATTAAGAAATGATACAATAGTTATAAGAAATGAAATATTTAATTCTTACGAAATCTCAAATGTAAAACCACTTCCCGCACTGCTCCAACAATCCCAAAATAAATCCAAGTTCGAAGAAATTTTATCCCTTCAATTAATGAAAGAACTCAACGTTCAAAACATTGAAAAAATTGAGTCATTGGATACTATTGGATTGGTTAAATCCAGTACGTTCACCAATTTCGGTCTATCGACCGCCGTCATCATTACAATCTTAATTTTACTTCTTAAAAATAAGATGGCGAAATCAAAAATTTCCATACAAAACTCTATACCCCCTCAAATACCCCGCAGCAAATTGAAAGACAAATTAGTCTAAACGACATCCCATACACTTCAAGACAAAGAAGTCGAAATGACATCCCACATTTCTAAAATCAATCGGGACGCTTGATACTTCGGAGGGAGGAGTTAAGAATCGAAATATTGTATTTTACAAATATTTCCCATCCCATCATGATAATAATTATCATGATCATTATTCCCATAATGATATGATCATTATCGTGATCATCATTCCCACAATATTTTCGCTGACGCAATGTCCGCTTCCCACACTATTTGGCTGATGCAATAAGTCACTTTCCCAGCATAAGCCACAGCAACCCTTTTCGCTGACAGTGCATATTCTGCCTTTTACAAAGTTCGTGACAAACTTATAATGCTATTCACTGCGTGAAGAGTATAAACAAAAAAGAAAAAAAAAAGGTTTATTAGCTTGATGGAGGGATCGATGTCCTAAGGTATTTTTTATCCACCTACATCCACCACCCACTTTCTAATCACGGGATTTTTATTTTTGCCTGTTTTGGCTGCCACCCAAGTGATTGTCGTTCTCGAGCAAGCCGAGTGCAAGGCATGCATCTTTATACGTTGGACACTGTTGTCCATTCACGTTGGGTATATCTTAGGTCGTAAGGTAGTTTTTTATCCTCTTGCACCCAACACTCACTTTTTAATCACGGTTTTTCTGTTTTTGCCTATTTTGAGCGATCTGGCAGCCCCAGTGATTGTTGGTTTTGAGCAAGCCGAGTACAAGGCATGCATCTTTATACTGTTATCCATTCACGTTGCGTATATCTTGAAATGGCAATAGGCCGATGACATAGCCAACAACAATCGCAGATAGAAGCACTCAGTCTGCCTTGGATTGACTGTATATAGTCGGCCGAAGGTGTACGATTTGAATAGACCGGGACACGAATCTACTGGTGCACCTTGCTTGCCGGGTATCCATTTTTTTGTTTGATTCCATTTGAAATAGCATCGTACCTCTGAATAGAGTTGCGCTCGTGTAAAGGCACCGAAAGTATCCTCAGGATTACACAATTCGAAAAATTCTATGAGTGTAGTGTTTGGTGGATTCATGGCACGCTCAATTGCTATTCGAAATTAATATAAATTTTCATTTTTAGGGTTCCGGACCCAAAGGGTACCAAAAGGAATCTTATTGCAGAGACTTCGTTGTCCGTCCGTCTGTCTGTTCTCGGGTCATATCTTATAAACCGCAATAGCTAGAAAGCTGAAATTTTCACAGAAAACGTAGTTCCATCTGGGCACGTTTGGCGCTGTTTAATCGCAATACGGCGGAGTTCTTGCATCATTTCGTGACCGTCGTGAAACATGGATTCTCTGGTAATAGTCTTTTGTAAGGAAGATGTAGATATAAATTACTGTCCACTATCCGGAGATGCGCTCGCTTTTTAATATTACATAACATTCACGAACCATATCACTGGAATAAAGTGTCACCCATTCCCCCTTGGGCCTTCATCGTTCTTCTTTAAATATATTTTTGAATGGTTTCTCCAAATTCTCAACTTCAAGTTCTGTTTTCCATCAATTGCTGGCGGAGGAAACATCTAACTAACGGATGAAAGAATGGAACTGGCTATTTAGTGGCGGCTTCAAAACGGATACAAGCACCTCGTTTGCAGTAGTAAATAAATGAGGTATGACTGAATCCAATGGATTGCTCCCTCCCTACTACTCAGTTCTTGCAGCCGAAGCAGTTGCAATAGTTAAAGCACATAGCGGAAACAAATAAAGGCAAATATATAATCTGCACGAATAGCCTGTCAATAGTTTTAGGAGTTCAAATTATATATAACAACAACCAAATTTTCTGCGAACTCCACAATCTCTTCATCAAATACAACTCATCTGTATTCCTAGCCACGCGGGAGTAGAAGGAAATGAACACGCTGATACCCTTCCAAACACCTATCCACTTCCCTGACTCCTGCGATCGTCCAACTTGTTCCATGTTGGTGTGATTGAGAACGGGGCACAGTCAACTCAAAATATACTGTACCGATTTTAATATTTTTTTTAAAAAGAACAAATGAATCTTAAAGTTGCTTAGGTTATAATAGAATATTAAAATATATTATTCATTCACGTAAATTACGCATTTTACAACAAAGCTTTTTAGAAGAAAATCGCAATTAATGCATAGGGGTTGAAGCAATACACGCCGGGTAACGCTAGAATATTATAAGTAACTACAAATGTATATAATCTAAACCTGTAAATAAATAATAAATAAATAAATTACATTGCAGAGCACCGGCATATCATCGAATGTGAATGCTTTGATACCGAAGTAGATAAATTTACAAAGAAATGTAAATAAAGAGGATAGTGAAAATATTTACTTGACAACAAACTCATTTTATGGACGGCGGCAGATATGTTGACGGAAACCCTCTTTTTGAAACCCTGTCGTGTAACCGTCATGTCGGCTAAACGCACACACCAAAACTGAATTTCTTCCAAGTCGATACTGGAACTCTAATTCAGCTTGCTCACACACAAAAGTGATGCTTGGATGGTACTGCATTACTGTTGGAGAACAACTATTCCCATATCAGGGCAGAACCCAATTCACGCGATATATTCCTAGTAAACCAGCAAGGTATGGTTTGAAAGTTTTTGGACTTGTGATTCTCAGTCTCACTACCTATTGAAACGTATTCTGTACACCGGGAAAAATCCCGATGGCACACGTGAAGTACCAGGGCAGTAATGAGAACGCATTCTGATGGCTCTAGCTGCTGCTTTTTGAGTTAGAACAGTCTTGCAGTTAATGAGCGATTTGTACTGTAATGTGTAGACTGCAAGCGCAAAATATTCTTGTACGACTATCAGTGGCTGATCATATTATGTGTGACTAGAATGTGCGCTGATTTATCCTTATCGGTCATGTACCAAAAACTGAAAGCAACCCAAATCGTTTTTTGAAATTTGCATTTTATACAAATTGCTTTTACATAAAGCAAAAACAACCACAACAAACAAAACCAACCAATGATGAATATGAATTTTATCTTTAATTTAATAAATTGATAGGTTAAAAAAAAACTATAAATATTAATAATAAAGCTGTGATATTCTAAACTTGTTTTAAAAATGCGTAGAAAGTGGTTAGTTTAATCAAAAATTTTAATAGTCTCATTGGTGAAAGTTGGCATGTTTTCATTTTGTGTACGAGCTGGTGAATACATTTATGATCTAGAAATAACAGCCGTTTCCTTCCCATCTCAAACGCAATAATCCTTGAATTTACGAAAATATGAGCACATGCCCAAGAACATTCATGTACACTCTTTAGTATTGGGAAATTATTTATTGTTTCTATGCCTTCCTCGTCAGCATTTTTGTGTTATTGTATTGTAGTGTGTTCATGCAATGACATAAACGTATCAATATGTAACGCTTTGTTGCATACATAAATATAAATGCGCACATTCCAATGGTAACATGATCATTCACTTCAGTCGTTAACTGTCGCTTATGATTATGCTGCGCTTGCAGTCTATCTATAGACAGTATATGTTAGAGTACATACGTACTGAAAATACATAGCCATAAGAGCATGTTCATTTATACAAATACAATTGCATAATCACACTAGCATTCTCCATCTTAGAGTAAGTAAAACTTTTTTTTGTCTTTATTCAGGATTCAACAAAAGACCACGAAAACTATAAGACATGTTTGGTCTTAATTCCTGGCGACCGTGACAGCAGTCTAGTCGAAGCGCTTCAACAAATAAAGATAAATTATTGACAAAGAAAAAAATATTTCTGTAAGTAAAGAAAATTAAAAGCAATACACATGTGCGTTATAAAAACCATATTGGTTCACATTGGCATGAGAATAGGTCGTAAGGTATTTTTTATCCATTTTTCCATTTTTTTTTTTTTTTTCCACAACAATTTGGTTTATTTGTGTAGGTCTTACAGTGAAAAATGCCAGCAAGACACAGGAAGGCCAATCTGGGACGTCGAACGAATAATGCGACAAGCATGAGGAACAGTAGAACACAAAGAAACGATGAACAAATTCAACAAGAAAACGAAAATACGCGTGTGAGTATGTCGCAATTGCGTACATCTGAGTTACAAGATGTACGAACTGATCAAAGCCAATATCAACAACTGCTACGAATATAAGAGCGTTGGTTCGAAACTGACACAAACAGAGCAATTGACCGACAACGCCAACAAGTACATCGAGCATACACATCCCTTTCGTTTCTGCGTCTTGCATTTGAGTACGAGCCAGATATCGAATATACCGCTCATCCAAAAGTGTTTATTGGAGCTATGGACAAAGAATGTCCCCATTGTTATGCGCTCACATTCAAGTATAATCCACCTGGTATGTGTTGCGCATCAGGAAAAGAGCAACTACCTGAAATTGAGACACCACCAGAACCATTGAGCCATTTGCTCATGGGCACGGATCCAGACTGAAACCTCTTCTTGAAGTCCATTTGCACATTCAATTCATGCTTTCAAATGACATCGTTTGGAGCTACTGAAATTGGTCACAATACTGTGGCAAATGGCCAACAATTCAGTTCTACATTTAAAATCAAAGCCCAAGTGTACAACAAAGTGACCTCATTGCAGCCAATGCCAAACGAACCACATACATTTCTACAAATATATTTCATGGGCGGTGAGGTTGCCCTCGCCAATCGCGTTGATGCACGTTTGGGCTACAATAGCCTCAATTCGCTTAACGCCAGGCGCTTCGTCGACGAGCTGAACGCCCTACTCAATGAGCACAATGAATTATTGAAGTTCTTCAAATCACTCATGCACGAATTGTTAAGTGACAATCACGCTATTGTCATCAATCTTAATATAACACCAGCTGGAGAGTACGTGCGTAGATTTAATGCGCCTGTTGTTCACGACGTTGCTGGAATCATGGTTGGCGACGACATGATATTCAAAAATTATGATTCGAAAATAAATCAATAACCTGGAGTTCATCGCTAAAACACACCGTTCATACGACGGTCTCCAATACCCCCTTATTTTCTCGAAGGGACAAAATGGACATTCCATAAACATTAAAAAACGAGATCCCGTTACAGGTACTTCATTCATTACTCATTATGGATCATATTGAATTAATTTTCGATCCATTCCTCTCTCTGTTATAGATCCATCTCCACATATCCCCTTGAACTTCATCAAAGAAAAAAATGTTTCCATAAGTATATGCTCTCTTATTTCTTTGAGCGAGGGCGTAGCAACGCACGCCGAGATAACTAGTAGATATATTATCATTACATAGTATAAAGCAAAGTCGAAATTTCAAGGAGTTCGAATACTGATTACTTCTTAACCACGCAACGTATTTTGATACGGTTTTCACTGTTAATTAAAGAATTTTCTTGGAAAGGTTTGCATGGACATAAAAAATTGATTCAATAATTATTATTAATTTTCAGTCACTATACATGTACCTATATGCCTATATCTTCAAAATTAATGTATTGTCATAGTGTTATAATTCATGAAAAAAAGCATTTACCTGTCACTACAATATTTCAGCAAAGTTTCTTAAAATGTGATTTTAAATTTTTTTTGTTTAAGTAGGATTATTATTATCATTTAAGCCATACTATATGGTAAAGGAAACATTTGTTTAGTGTCTTTTTTATCAAAACTTCAATTATGCCAAGTCGGTTAAATTTAGGTCGTAGCACGCCAAACGCACACAAATGTCGTTTACTTCGGAATAATGAAACTAACGAAGAAAGGGAAACAAGACTGTCCTATGCAAGATCAATGAGTTCTTTGCTTAGAATTAGAAACTCCTCTGTCGAACGTGAAATTCGTCTTCGTTATGCTAGAGATAGACGCAGATCTCAGAGAGCCCAAGAATTGTACGAACGCAGGTCGATGAGGACTTCCAATTTGTGGTCAAATAAGTTATATATTGCAATGAATTACGATCCTTCTATTGAATGCAAGAATAATCCTGTCGTTTCAATAGGTACAATGTCGGTTGTGTGCGAATATTGCTATGCTTTGAAATGGAAGGATGAGTCCAAGGGTCTTTGTTGTTTACAAGGAAAAATAAAATTACATGAAATTCTTCCTCCACCTGAACCACTATACTCTCTCCTTATGGGCGATCATCCTAAATCAAAAACATTCATGCGCAACATACGCCGATACAACAATGCATTCTAAATGACATCTTTTAAGAGTACGCAGGTTGTCGAGCGAGGTTTTATGCCTACATTTAAAATACAGGAAGCTTGATACCATAAGGGTACGACGATCACAAATTTCTACGGATCTATTTTATATCAGATCCCGAAACACAAGCATCTGCTAGGAGTAACAGTGTACAACAGAGTACAGCACAACCAATGGATCAAAGTTTAGTAAGACTTTTACAAGATTTGTTACATTCCCATAACAGCTACATACAATCTTTCAAAACCGCCAGGAACACCGGACTTTACCATCGTAATCCGTGCAAATAAAGTGCCTGCTGGAGAACACATCGGCCGTTATAATGCTTCATTTACGAGTGAAGTTGCAGTTGTGATAGTTGGACAACAATTTGATAAACGAGATATTGTATTGCACAGAATATTCGAGTTGCACCTATCTTATGACAGCTTATAGTATCCTTTGATGCTATGTCGGGGAGAAGACGGATATGCTATTAATCAAGTTGATCCAGTTAGTGGAACCTCTACGTAAAACTGTTTCAGGCATGAACTATTATTGTTATCGAATAATGAGAATGCATGTAAATTTTAACCTCTTACTGAGGTATGGAATGTTAACGAACCAATACTGAGTCGATCAATATGCGAAAATTGAATTGGAGCGATTAGCTTAGATCCGAAACAATCAAACAAAATTGAGAGCATAAAACTACGTTCGTCTTCAGGATGCTTTACAGTCGAATGAGCACAGTAACGAAATTGGAACTTCCTCTAAAAATTCCTACTGAAGATACTAACAGTGTATGTAGTATTTCAAAACAAAGCAATACTGGAAAATTGATGTGCAACTGTTCATTAATTGTTTGGGACGAAGCTACAATGTCAAGTCTTCCGTTGAAGCATTAGATAGAACATTGCGCGAATTGCGCCGCATAAACTTAGCTATGGGTGAGTGCTCAATATTATTCTCTGGTGACTTTCACCGAATTTTACCGGTTGTGACAAGAAGGACACGTGCTGATGAAATAAACGCTTCTTTGAAAAGATCGTATGTGAATAAATTAGTACTTAAAACAAATATGAGAGTTTCGATGCCTTCATAGGTATGAAAACCGGAATTTTGCAGTTTTTGCACAAAATAAGAAATGGACAGATCCCACAAGACAATGGAAGAACAGCACATAACATAGATAACATTACATAGCGGTTTGGTTATACGTTTGATCGAACTATCGTTGTATGTTCGAACTTTGTTGTCTTCGATCAAACCTACATTGCATGTTCGAACTTCGATCAACAACACATATCATAAGTTAAGCGACAAAAAAGCAATTTACAATATTCCAGCTTCTCATTGTGATTTTAGATTTTTATACTCTTCACGGAAGTATTATAAGTTTGTCATGAACAGGCAAAAGAAGACAAAAAAAAAACCACATAAAGTATATATATTCTTGATCAGCTCGATTAGACGAATTAATTAAGCCATATCCGTCTGTCCTTCTGTCCGTCTGTATGTATGCAAACTAGTCCCTCAGTTTTTGAGCTAGAGAACTGAAATTTTGCACGAACCTCTCTTTTTACCATACGCAGTACATTTGTCAGAACCACCCGAATCGGACCACTAGGGGAGGTACCTCCCATACGAACCACCCATTTGAATTCATGTGCTTATTAGAAGAACTTTTTTGTTTTTTCTCCTATCGAACTGAACCTTGGACACTATCAGTTTCCAAGACAGGCGCAGGGCATTTGTCGGAACTAGCCGAATCGGACCACTAGGAGGGGTACCTCCCATAAAAAACAACCATTTCAATTGAGGTTCTTGTTAGAAAAACTGTTTTGTTTTGTCGGCTAGTGAACTAAAATTTAGATACTGTAAGTTTCTTATCAATGTTGCTTGTTTTTATTATAAAAAGGCTTTGTGTAATTCAATTTGTGTGAAATTAAAGCAGCGACATGGAAAATTTTGGAACAAGGACGCTAAAAATGTTTGTAAAGAATCCTTCAAAAAAACTTCCGAATGGACAGAGCGATAATTAATATAGTGGTGTGCCGAATGCAGGGTTTGGAAAAGAAAAAACAACCAATTATTGAAGCATCATTCCAGTGGATGAAAGAGTTGCGATTGCAGTGTACACTCTGGCTTCGTCTAGAATACCAAGTGGTTGAAATATAAAAATTCAACATTTGCTCAACGCCGCTTAGCATCATTATCAGCTGATAAGTAATGGCGCGCAACAAAAATCACCTAAAAAGTAGATAAGTAAAAGTTGGCAGCAATGGCAAACAAATTCCCTAGACTGCGAATAGTGACATTGGTGATACATCCGTCTAACCTCCGTCTAAAACGAAAGGAGGCATAGACAACCATCTAACAACTAGAATTTCATTTTTTTCTTGTTGTTGTTTTCGAATTAGACGGCGGTCGATGCTATGTCAGTGCTAGACGCTACGTCTTCTCTCTGTAAATGCGGTAGAAGATGAAAAAACAAGTAATGAGAAAAATATTTGAAAAATAAAGGACATTTCACCGCGCAATTTGTATGTTTTTATTTTAATATTTTTTGATTCAGTTTTTTTAATTAACAATTTTTATTTTTATGAGTATGGTCTTAAGTCGGTTTACATTATTTTTTTTTCAGAAGTTTCACAAAGTTCTTCTTTTAGTTTCTAAGGCAGTGGGTACAATACATTCACTCCTTTCTAGGTTACTTTTAATAATCTCCCTTCTCATTTTTACATCTCCTCTTTTATACCTTATTTTTATTTCTTTGCTTCGAACTAGATCAAGTGCAAACGCAAACATCTGCCGATTATGCTGTTATCAAAGTAGTGTTAGTTATTGTAGTAGTGTTAGTAGGTTATAAAGTAAGAGTATTAGAATAAGTCAGAGAGTAAGAGCATTAGAATAAGTAAAAATGTAAATGAGAAAAGACAAAGAGACAAAGAGAAAAAAAAAATTGCGCGTGTGCCTTCGTACACCTGATAGAAGTGAAACTTCTTAAAAACAGAGAGATCATCTCAAAGTCTGTCAGCCTATCTGTCCGTCTGTATATTGCTTTTGGTTTCTTTGCCGTGTCTAATTGTTGTTGTTGTGGTTACGTTTGCCGTCTGTCCTCTTTTGCACATAAATTAGATCATCAACTAGCTTTTGTGTGTTTCTCTTTTCTTCGTATATTCGCTTGTTTTTGTACAACACACATTTGCTTGCATGTTATTGTTATGAATATTTTTATACACTCAAACTATATGTTGTTGTGTAATCTCTTTTTTGAGACTTTTCCGGTGCATTTTCCAAAAATTTTGAAAATTTGAAATCTCTACCTAGTGTGGTTCATGAGATACAGATGATTCTAAAAACTGACGGTTTGTATTTTTCCACTCAAGTTTTTAGTGTGTATAAATTTTCGCCAGACACCGCTCAAGAAGTTTCAACTCAAAAAATCAAACGGGGTCATCAACGTAACAAACAAAAAAAAAACAACTGAAAATGAAAAAAGTGGTTGGCGAGGATAACAAAGAAAAGATGTCCCAAATTGATGAGGCAAACAAGAAGCTATGCATGTCGGCAAGTGGTACTAAGGTGAAGTCCTGCTGCCGGTCGACAGCCACACGACGATGAGTTTATGCGACAAATATGACGCGATGGTAAATTTTGGCGACGCAGTGGCGTCGTAACGTGATGGGTACACAAAACAACAAAAATTCAATGGGACAGTTGATACAAAGTAACAAAGACAATGCTATAAGATTACGAAACGATAGAATGATGAAGACGGACAATGAAAGAAGTTGGAAACAAGGAATAAATGAGACTCTATGGTTGCCAGATTAGAACGAAGTCAGTAAACTGAAAGATGAAGTCCGACTGCTGAGACAGCAACAGCAAATTTGGCAGTTGGAAAGCGATCTGGAAAAAATAGTTTTCTGCTAACGAACAAAGCAAAAATGTTAGTTGCACGGTACGTAGCGTTGCTTTTGATAACTTCAAAGAATTTCTCTCCACATGTGACGAGGAATGCAATTTCAATGCTTGGATTTTACTTCTAAAGAGTGTGCGATAAACTTATAACGTTAGTGACAATGTTCTACGTGCACTGATTTGCAGTGAGTTAAAAGGCAGGGCTCAACAGTGGATGTTCTCTGACCCGATGTGCGTTGTATAAGAAGACGACCTCTTAAAAAATATGGAAAACATATTTGGCGTAAAAGGGAACAGGCTAGCTATTCGCTGATAACTACAAAGTCGAGTTTGCCAAAGTGGCGAACATTTTGCCATATACCTTAACGATAAACTAGTACTGTCCAACAGTCTTAACCTCGAGGTAGAAGAATTCGTCGACTATGTCATCGAAGACATGCCCGATGTGACCTTTGCGGAATCAGGAAAAGCTACAGCGTTTTGACTCAAAGCGCTTTCCGAGATATAGCGCTGCAGGTGCCAGTGCCACTTTATCATCAAGTGAGTGCTCAACCCGAGACAAGCCTTCCGAATAAGGAGAATATTCGGTGCTACAACTGTAATTGCTGATACCATGTCGCTAGCGAGTGTCGCAAACCGAAACGACAATTTGGGGCCTGTTTTGCGTGTGGAGAACTTGGCCATTTTGCAAAAAAACTGCGTTCAGTATGGGAATATAGGAAAAACTGAGTTCAAATTCGTAAGAGCTGAACAAAATGATTATGTGAGTTTTTTAAATGTGACATTTTTGTCAAGGTTTAACGAAACAATATGTTTAGAATGCTTAATAGATACAGGAAGTCCCATCAGTTTAATAAGATGTTTGAATGTTCCATCAATGGTTGCTATACAAGATTGTGAAAGAAAAGTTTATTTTGGAATTAATAAGAGTAAATTAAAAATACAGTGGAAACTCCATATAACGTTATTCGATTTAACGACAAAGTCCCTAAAATGCCGAAATTACGTGTCTTTTGTTGGTTTACCTTGGTATCCATACAATAATACACTCTATATAGCATCACACCCACTCTAAATAACGACAACAAATTAAACACCCCGACGCCGTTTTTTTTTTTCACATTTGTTTCCCTCTTTTGTCTTTAGGCTGAGGGGTCAAAAATCTCGTTTCACAATACAGATGCAAAACAGAGTAAGACGAAATCGGTGTAAGGTATATGAGAGTGTATTTGTGCAAAAATTATGTTTAAATCTAAATATGTAATTACGCAGCAAACCCATTGCAAGGGTTGTTGGCTCAGTGAGTAAAGGCGCTGGCCATCATAAATGAGGACCCGGGTGCAAATCTTGTAGCGGAAATTTTTTGAATTGGTTTTTTTTATTTTTGTTTTTAATCAATTTGCAGTTTTAATTTTATTTTTATATAAATTTACTTTTATATGTTTTAACTATATTTTTTAAGTATAACTATATGAAATGTAACACATTCATAAGCATGTAAAATATATTAGAGCATAGCATTAAAAATGTGATTTGGCGTATATTTGCTAGCAAACCACAATGTGCTTTTCCATTATAATAAAGCGACTGCTTTTTTATGCCTACAATAAATACATAAGTAAGCAACGGAGAGTCGCATGGCTCGTTGGCTCAGTGAGTAAAGGCGTTGGCCAGCATAAATGAGGACCCGGGCTCAAATCTGGTCGCGGAAATTTTTTGAGTTCGTTTTTGTATTTGTGTTTTTTTGGTAATATCGACAATGCATGCTGCACTGGTCTATATCAGAGGTGCCCAAACAATGCTTATGGAAGAGCAAATACCAATACATGTGCATTATTGTCTATATATCTCCTAGTCAAACAGTACAAAATATTATATCATGTCTTCGTTACGTACTGTTGCCTTACACTGAAGCTGCTGCACGAGAATTGATTAACAATCGCCATCCAACGCCAATTGTTATGGGTGGAGATTTTAATACAAACTCTTCACACCCTATCGAAATTTTTATTTCACATTTTCCATTTAAATATGAGAAATTCTCCACAAACCCCAACAACTAATAGACTACAGATGCAGTTTTTCATAGATTTTTTTTTTTTTTCATTCGCCTTCGAGCAGTCTTACTCATCGGACGTTTACCTCGCAGCTAATAAATTTTAATTTATTTTCTTTTTATCAAAGCTTAACAGCACCAATAATGACAGCGATAAATGCTTACTTCTCGTGTGTCGCTAATGATACCAGGAACAAAAACAAGGGTTCCTTATTAACCGCTTAGCCGCACAATCTTGCTGTCCTGTTCTATCTTCTAGTACAGTAAGCACTAGTCACTCACTCCCATGGGTGCCCAGTGCCCTTCCCCTCAACCACCCTTTCAATCAAGCCCAGAAGCAACTGTGTTTAACGCTTCAACAAACACAACACAAAGCACAGCTTTTACTTCAACAGCTAGTGCAGTTTCAGGAACAACAACAGTGTTCTCAGCTACTGCTTCTATTGCGTCATCACATGCAGTTACTGTGACAACAGCAAACACCCAAACATTTAATAGCGATATTAACAACCCAAGGCCAGAACAAGCAAGCGATAGAAAAAATTCTGCTACGCAAGCTAAGGCAATCAAAAAGACAACAGTATCACCAGCAGGTAGTCAAAATCAGCGCATATAAAACGGGACTCCTGGAAAATAAAGCGGCAGTGCAGACAGGCATTGACCGCCACATACAAATCCACAATAAGCGTAAACTAAGCCCGCAAAAAAATAATAATGCTAAGAAAACGATTTTGGAAAGTAATAGGTTCCAGCTACTTGCTGAAAAGGATGAACCTGCTAAAAACGATGACAAAAACTCAGCAAAACCTAAAACCGCGAAACCTCCCCCAATATATGTTCGTGAAGAAAGCTCGAATAGGCTGGTAGAGGCTATCCAAAGAATAGTTGGCAATAATAACTTTCATATTGTTCCTATTACCAAGGGTAATATAAAAGAAACTAAGGTCCAAATTTATACGGAAACAAACTACAGTTCTGCAACTAAGTACGTTAGAGAGACTAAAAGAAACTATTAAACCTATCAGCTTAAAAGTAGTAAAAAGCTGGTAGTTGTAATTAAGCGCATTGAAACTCTGTTGATTGTAGCGATATTAAGAGTGCACTGGAAGAAAAAGGGTTTGAGGTCAAAGTAGTGATTAATATGTTTAATAAAAATAAAATTCACCACAGCCATTGTACAAAATTGAGTTGGCCCCAAAGTTGCAGCACTTAAAGACAAATGAAGTGCATCCCATTTACAACATTAAATATTTACTTCATCGTAGGGTAACTGTGGAGGAGCCTCACGAGTAAATCCTGTGCAATGCACAAATTGTCAGGAATTTGGCCACACGAAATCTTATTGCACCCTTCGTCCAGTATGCGTAGCTTGTGAAGACTTGCATGAAATCCGCAACCTGATCTTAAAAAATGCAGTAACTGTGGGGGCAATCATACAGCCAATTATAGAGGTTGTCCTGTATACAAGGAGTTGAAGAACCGTTTGCAGTCACAAAAAAATTCCGGCCGTTTTAGCCGTGAGGCTAACCGTACAGAATCAACGACGGGTATGTGTCCACCACATAATATTCCTTTAACTTCAAATGTGTCGTATGCAGGTGCCCTGCGCTTAGGCGTTCAACAAGAAACTGCGATAAAGATTGTGAAGCCTAAGGCCAAGGCTAAGCCAATGTCTCAACATAATAAGCCAATCTCACAAACTACCCCAACTCTAAATGCGTGTAATGAGCCAGTGTTGCAACCACAAAGTTCTAGTGAATCTATGTTGGTGAGTTTATTACAGACCCTGAATCAATCAACCTTAATGATGCAAAACTCTTTTCACGAGATGATGAAAATCCAAATGAAATTTTTGGATAAGTTAAATTCCCCATAATGGCTCATTTAAAAATAACTCACTAGAACGCAAATGGCGTTTCACAGCACAAACTGGAGCTAATGAAGTATATAGAGGGCTACAATGTAGATGTGATGTTAGTCTGTGAGACTCATTTGACTAGCAAAAACAACTTCTTTATACCAGACTACTTAGTTTATACAACAAATCATCCGGATGGAAAGGTTCATGGTGGTACATGCATTATCATAAGAAAGCGCATAAAACACCATACTCATCTAGTTATCTACAAGCTACTTCGGTCCGGTTGCAAATGCGTTATGGTAATCTGACGTTATCTGCTGTATATTGTCCTCCACGATTTTCAATATCTGCAGATGTGTTTAAAAATTTCTTTGATAGCCTTGGAGCACGATTTTTGGCGGCCGGTGACTATAATGCTAAACACACTTATTGGGGCTCTCGTTCAGTAAATCCAAAAGGCCGGCAACTTTACAGCACTCTTGTAAATTGTCAAAACAAGCTAGACTTCGTTTCTCCAGGTAGGCCTACATACTGGCCGGCGGATCTAAAAAAATCTCCCGATATCATCGACTTTGGTATCACAAAAAATGTACCAAGAAACCCCATATTAGCAGTTACTCATTATGAACTTTCTTCCGATCACTCCCCCCCTTTGATATCATTCGGCTATATACAACCGCAGCGCAGGCAATTGCTGATGCGTCAGCGAAAACATGTAGTTCTATTGGTAGCGTAGAACAAGCAATGTATCGTGGGACACGAATCTTTGCCAACTGAGGTAGGTCTTGCATGTAGATATGCCACCGAGTACATAAAGCTTCAGGAAGCTCGTCGTCCCAATTTAGAGTATGACACCAAGTCTCCTGAAATATTGCCTTAAGCTGGATTATAGTTGGAGAAACAATTCCCAATGGATCAAAAATTTTCGACAATTCTGAAAGTATGACTCGTTTAGTTGGTGCTTTGTTAAAGGATAAATCATTGAATTTTAAAAATAATTCGTCGGTGGCTGGGTTCCAATTTAACCCAAGTATTTTCTGGATTTCAGTTTCAGATATATGATTAATATCTACTGGGTTATGTTCACGAACATCCACCGGCAAGGAGTCTAGCAACGGCCAGCAATTTGAACACCATTTCCTCAAATTGAAGTTTGCTTTCGACAATAAATCTATTATTTCGTTTTTAAGTTCAATGAGTTCTTCTATTGAATTGCAACCAGTAGCGATGTCATCAACGTATGTGTCGTTAGCCAAAACCTTTGCTGCTGCTTTGTGACTGTCTTTGTAATCATGTGCAAGTTGTTGCAGAACACGAACTGCTAGGAATGGTGACGGGGATAAACCATAAGTCACTGTCATCAAGCGATAATGCTGCAGCCGTAAGTGTTCGTCTGGTCGCCAAACAATGCGTTGGAAGTTGGTATGAATTGGAGCTATTTTGATTCCCCTGAACATTTTCTCGATGTCGGTCGTGAAAACGAATCGATGTTGTCGAAAACGTATTGTCACCCCAAACAAGTCTCTCTGAATAGGTGGGCCAATGTGTAGTCGGTCGTTAAGTGAATATCCTGATTCGTCTTTGCAGGAACCATCAAATACCACGCGGCATTTGGTTGAGGTGCTGTTATTCTTAAATACTGCGTGATGTGCCAAATAGAAGCATTCTGAATCATTGATATCCACTTCGTTGTGAGGTATTAGTTGCATGTGTCCGAGCTTCAAGTATTCTTCCATAAATTTTACGTATTGTTGTTTAACATTTGGATCTCTGTTAAATCTTCGTTCTAGACTGTAAAATCTTTTAGTTGCTTGCTTCAATGTAGCATCAATAGGTACGGTCTTGTCTTTAAATGGATATTGCAAAACATACGTACCTGCTTTATCTCTGGTGTGAGTATTAATAAAGTGATTTTCAGCAGGTTCTGACGCATTAACTGTCGTAGTATTCGGTTGAACAGATTCCATCTCCATAAAGGTACGTATCAGAGTATCCGTGTCTTGCTCGGCAGTGTATGTATGCGCAATCGTAACATCTCCAGCGATACCATGGCAAGACCCTGCGATCACCCAACCAAAAATGGAATTAAGTGCAATAGGTAGTTTGTCACCGAATTGTAATCGCTCGCCTGTGTAGATATTCCAAAGCTGATCCGACCCAATGATGATATCAACTGGTCCTGGTACATTAAAGGAAGGATCTGCTAATCTTAATCGTTTTATTTGAGTCCATGTAGCGCTGGATATGTCGACCAATTCCGCCGGTAGTGACGATGTCAATTTTAACATAATCAGTGCATCTAATTTGTATGAATGGTTAGATACACATGATTTTAAATTGATATGAACTCGCCCACGAGTAACTCCAGCATTATTGACAGAGAATCCAAACACTGAAAAGCGAGCATGTTGACGAGAGAAACCAGCACGTTGAACAAAAGATTCAGTTATGAATGATTTCGTAGAACCGGAATCGAGCAGCATACGGCATTTCAACAACTTGCCATGAGCGTCCACTATGTTGGCAACGATTGTTGGTAATAACGTACTTGAAGTAGCGTATGACGAAAAATTATTGAGCGCAGCTGGAAGTGGCTCTCTCTCAAATGATGACGATTGTATGTTGCAATCCAAATTGTGATTAGCAGTTAAAGTGCGGTCAACAGAGGCGGCTTGTTCCATATGAAGAAGGGTATGGTGTTTGCCCTTACACTTTCGACAACGGTATGTTGAATTGCATTGATTTGCTCTATGGGAATTCTTTATTGTTGTATATCTTCAAGCAAATTTTATTCTATAACTCATAGCACCTTCATGTGTTCGTTAACATAAAGGAACTGAAAAAACATCACGTGATCTTAAGTATAGTGAGCTTACAAAAATGAATACAGAAACATGAAAGCTTACTTAAAGCTTAAAGCTATTGAAAGCTTTAAGTGAGCGAGATCTAACATAGGAACAAATGACAAAGAAAAGAAACAAAACATAAACCAAAAAAACCAGCGTTCCTAAACAGGTGATTTTAGTAAATTTAAAATTGTAATGGTTTTATAAAAAATGTTAGTAAAATACGTAGCAGGAATGAAAAAGTGAGCTGCAATGTATATTTGCACAAGCTTAAAATGGTTCTAAATCATGTATTTTCCACAAATTAGAAGTTTGTACTTATCGCAACGGAAAACGAAAGGGCACTACGAGCGACTGCGTAAAAAAAAAAATCAGCATTTGCCGCACTGTTTAAACGGTATAAATTTATTGCTTTTAGTGAATTTTCTTCAGCAGGAGGCACACACATACAAACATAGCTACATTCATACAAAATACGAGGTTCCATCAGTAAGTCTTAGAGATGGCGTTCGTTGCATCGATAACTTCTTTTTTAAGTTTAGTTTATCACTTATTTGCTGTTGAAGTCTCAATAACATTGACACTAATATTTCATTGTGATTGCCAATTAAAGCAACCAACGTTTGTCTATTTAGAAAAATGGAAAATGTGAATTTTATGTGCTTCTTAAGCACTATTCTTAGCGAAAATGAACCATCACTGAAACCAAGGAATGGATTGATAAATTCTATGGAGACTGTGCACCATTCATTTCAATGGTTAAGAAAATGTTTACTGAATTTTTTGTGATCGTAGCAACACAAGTAACGCGGATCGTTCAGTTCGCCGCAAAGAGTTGGTCACTCCAGAAATCCTCGATTAAATCCATGGAGTGATATTGGACAGTCAGAAATTGAAAGTGAGTGAGGTGGCTGATAGTATCCATCTCAACTAAGCGGGTCATCAGGACATTGACAGAAGCCTATGGCGGTGGCTGCCGTATTGGACCATAAGCGCAGTGCGGGCATTTCAAAGTAGTGTTCAGGCTGATCAATCCGAACAAGTCTTTGTGCCGTGCGACGCACCAGAGCACCAAGGAATAGTCCAAGTAGCGAACTCCTCCTTTTGAACATTCACCACAGTAGGTCAAGCTGGGCCTGCCAAGGCTATGGTGCAGGTTTTTTTTTTTTATTGAATGTAGTCACCCAATAGCTTAAATAAGTAAAATATTTATTCAGTAAGTCAGTGCAGCGGACGTGTTATGCGCTTGTAATCTCTTAAGATAATAAAGTACCGGAATTAAATTTTATGTTCTCGATTCAGGTTTGTCCTTTATTACTATGCCAAAAATGAGATCGTCAACCAGTTGCTACAGCAGCTGGTTTAATGAGTCCACGAAAAGGAAACCTGGCACAAAGAGTTTGTCTCAAGCACACCGACACGCTATCCGTAAAATAGCCCCGGGACCATCGAACTAGGCCGATTTCTCGGCGTGATCATATTCCGCAGATGTTTGCCTCATTCTTCGCATAGACAGCACTATCAGAATAATTAAGAGATGTCAAGAAGAATAAGCACTTGCTTGGACACCTGAGCTCTACGAAAGATTTTGAACATCGTGTCGCCAATGCTGCACTCCTTTTTTTGCCATCGCCAAACGCAGAACTGCAACTGGGTCTCAGACCTGGCTGTCGGAGCAGTTTTGGAGCAACGAACGATGACAACCGCTGGGATTTTTCTCCAAAAAATGAAGCACTGCAAGAAGATACGACAGCGAGAACTTTTCGCAATATTCGGTGCCATCAAATATTTCAAGCACCTAGTCGACGGACGCAAGTTCATAATCAATCAGAACTGACCACAAACCACTTATCTACGCAAGCAACGGCAGGAAACACAGCCTCGCCAGCTCCGACATTAGGGTTATGTTTCCACAACGATCGTGCACGTAAAGGGTTCTGTAGCAGATCTGCCATTTCGAGATTGTGCTCCATCAACATGCCAACCAGTACAGTTATCGAGGAGTGTCGCGGAACCCAGACGGAAGTCTGTCGAGCAACGGTGAAGCAAGTCAGATCAAAAGTTTGTCTGGCCTTCAGTGAACAATGACGTCATCAGTTGGTGCGTCTGCCAGCGCGCGAATGTTCACAAACATAATCGTCATCCAAGTTCCAAGCGCAGATTCGATCACGTCCATCACATTACACCAAAACCTTCGTTATTGCCTGACAATGAATTGACCAGAGGCTGTAGTGCATAGCAATATCATTGCCGACGACAGTCGACTCACTGGATCTCACGTTTCGGACCTCCAAAAACCATAACAACTCAGATCAAGTTGCGCAGTCTTCAAGGAACTGCCTCACCTAGGGCACCGTACATACTACTGGCTATCATCCACAATCAAACGGTGAACTTTAGCATAGATCATTCAAAGCTAACTGTGCAATAGCGGTACGCCATCAGCTACTTCCAATAGTATTACTTGGATCGTCTGCTGAAGAGGATTTGGGATCGTTCGTCTGCATGGAGCACCGATCCGACTACGCAACGAATTCTTCGAAGATCAAGATAAGGCCGCAGATCCTAGCGTTTTCACCAGCACCTTTCGACAGCACATGCAAAAAATTCGGCCAACGTTAACATCGCCATACAAGGAGGATGTTTATGCTACATGAGCAATGTTCGGACCGTTTTCACTGATGCTATCAAACAACCGCTTGAGCCTCCATATACCGGTCCACAACAAGCATCAGAACTGATGATGTACGTAATGACACGATAAAGAAGTAGCTATGTCGGTACGCCTCAGGAATTCTTGAACAGTAGTTCAAGATTTGCGAGCAACGTCAAACCAGCGTTCCAGACGATACGAGAAACAGTTTCTGTGCGTTTGGGATATTAATTCTTGACGTTGCTGGAGGGGGAATAATGATGTGATCGATGATTTGCGATATCAACCGATCGATGACTATCATTATAAATGCGAAGTGGCTGGCAATGTAGAGTTGGCGATGGTGGGTCTGGGTATGACTGAAGCATGGACCAGCAAAATGTGTAAGTTACGAATTCTATGACTTTTAATTTTAATTGTGCTTTACTTTTTGTTTGTTGATCATTATCATCTCCATGTTTATTTGTTGATCACTCATCATTACGTTTATTTGTTATGTTTTATCGTGAAACTTCAATCATTTCATTTTTCATTTATATTTGTTGTTTTGAAAGGCCACAATATTTTATATTTACACACAATATTAAATGACATGATCAGTATAAAAAACCCCACACCCTCGGTGTGCCAGCCTCTTCTAACCCTTCTTCGGAAGCTTTAGTTGTCTTTGCCTTAAAGCTATAATAAACGCAACCGGGTTTTTGGCATGTTGTTGATAAGCATAAAATCTGACGATTCTAACCCCATGTTGCTTTCCACCATAATAATGGATGGTGTAGTCCAACGCTAATTCAGCTTATTCTCCACATTTAGCCCCTAACTGCAACTGAAGAAATGGCTCAGCGGTAAAAAGATTTTGGGTCGAATAAAGAAACACTATGAAAAAAAAACGCAAGAGGACGGAAAACCTGCTGAGATAGAAATTGACGCTAAAATGTGGCTGAAATTGATAAAAAGAAAATTCCGAAAAAGAATTGTTTTTCTATCTGTTTCTAAGAACTTATTGAGCGACCCTGTTTATAAGTATGTTTTATCAATCCATAAGAACTATTTTAATAACATAAAAATTATAAATAAGTACCCGTTCCGGCTTCGCAAGGGTGCAATTTATTAATGAAGAAAATGAGATATGCGCTTATAAATAAAATATTAAGTATGTATATTTATTTTGTCTTTATCTCCAGTAGTTAAGGCTATGCGTTGTTTGTCAGTCAGTCATTTCGCCGAGAAGGCGAACCAAATCTTTCATTGAATTTGTGTAAATTAAAACAAAACAATTACAGTACGATCATGAATTAAGGGGGTATTCTGGTCTAGAGCCCTAGTTTTTGGGTATTTTTCAAACTAGGATAAAAAAAAAAATTAAAAACATTTTTAGTATCCATTTTTTTATATAATGTTTAGTTAAAGTATATATAGTATATATAAAAAAAATTTAAAGAAAAAGTCAAAAATTCATCCAATGACAGGCTGGTGAAGTGGGGGTTGCCATTCAAAGGGTGCTCCCTGGTTGACATGATTCCAACCTTTGTAGTGATCTAAATCAAACAAAAAAAAAAAAATTCTCAATCAGTAAGGATGTCACTATCGTTTGTGCCTCAGCCAAAAAAAAAAAAAAAAATTCACACTTGGAAAAAAAATTTTTTTTTACCCCTTTACGAATTTTTTAAAAATACTTGGAATTAAAATTTTTCAAAATCGAAAGGTAAGACGATAAAGAAATATATAAAGAAGATTCTCACAAAATTTCAAAGGAATCGCACAGATAGAACTTGAGATATCGTGTCAACCACCTCAAAAAAATCATGCACATGTCTAATGTATAAAATATGTGATGCTTCAACAACAAAGAAAGAGTTTATGTGGTAGTAGAAAACTCAAAAACGGCGCCAAATAAAACGTAGTGCTTAAAAACATGAGAAAGATCAGTGTTGAAAATAATCGAACAAAGGGTATAGGCAGGTTTTGATGGGAAAAGTGCCCCCAAAGATTTTTTCATTTTGAGTTTGAGGATCATTTCTGTATCTAATAAAAATAATGTACAACAAATTTCAGCTCTTAATCACAATCGATTTTGGAGATATTTGAAAAAACATAATTTTCGTTTTTATTTTTTTTTAATTTTAAAATTTGAAATTAAAAAAAGGTTTAATATTTTTTCAAACACTTACGAACAAAGGCATTAAAAAAAAATTTCATTATGATTCCAAGATGAAAACTCGATTTTTAAGAAAATAATTAAAACTAATATAATTTTTTTTACCACCTTTTTGAAAAGTGTACATCACCTCTATACTCATGATTTTTTCTAGTTTTTTCGAAGTGGTGCAACAATGTGGAAAAAATTACAAACTAATGTAATAATTTTCACAGAATATTTAAAAATAACTTTAGTCTTCATCATTGTCCTCAATTACTACAGCATGAACTGTCCCATCTATAAACAGACGACTTAGTATTTCGGAAGGTTTTACTATTTTAGCCAAATATCGAGCATGAGAAAGATAATATATGATAGCTGCAATGTGTGAGCAGCACCCGACAGTGCGCTTACCATTAGCACAGTCACAACAATATCGACGAATTCCAGAGATTTCGTTCTTATCCGGCTGATAATCAACAAAACAACGGTATGTTTTTAAGTTAATATGCCGAGATCTTACTTTCAGTTTTATAATGTTAGGTGTAATTTCCACATACTGAAGTTTAATTGTTCCGTCTTCATTCATCATTTCAGCTAAATATGATACAGCTTGAGACATTTGGTACGACCCTGTAAAAAACATTTTGAGTTCTTTTTCTGTTAACTCTGGAAAATCTGTCAAATGGTCTGAAGTTATCGTTGTAAATGGAATCTTTTGTCTTCCCCAACGATTGTCCTCAACTTCTGCAGCCAAAGTATTATCTTTATGATCAATAGAATTCATGGCGGCAATAACTTTTTCTGAAAGATCAACATCAGAATCAAGTCTTGTGCCAAATTCAATGTGTAGAAAACAGGCAATTCGACAGAAGGAACTAGTTTTAGGAAGTAATTTATTCTCAAGTTTGGGATCGAAAAGCTTAAACTTTTGTTTAATATCGCCATGCATTGCTTCAACTACCCAACGTATTTTAGTAATGAAACGAGATTGATTTGGCTCTTCTTGGCATTAACACTTTGAATCCCAATTCTTCCAAATATTCTATAAAATCACGAAAGCCTCGATCGACCACAATAATATCATCTTTTTTCAGTAATTTAATTAGACTATTGGAATCACTCATGATGTTTCTCAAGATTTCAGCGTCGTTCATATTAGCCGTGTATGGCCCAAGCATTTCTATAACGAAACCATTTGTAGTGCATATCGTAAATGGTTTGCACAAAGGCACTTTTTTGTGAAAAGAATATGATTTTCTCTGGTATTCATTATTTCTGCTTTTTTTGGTGGCGAATGTACGTTCCATCACAAATAAATATCAACTGGTCGTTTTCTAATTCATACAATTTTCTAAGTGTATTTGACGTATTCGTGACTAACGTTTCTCTACTGACGGCATCAATTCCAAAATGTAGAGGCAAAACGTCTTTTTCAAATGAGGTTATTACTTCATCACAGTAGTCAGATACCATGTGTTCACGGGCCAAACCAAAAGCACGTGTTTCAACCTAATCTACCTGCTAACAAATTTGTGATTCCTCACCAGACAATCACAAATTCAGTAAATATGTCTCCATTAAAAACAAGCTCTAGTGAAATTGTATCTTTTACAAGGGCTCAACAGAAACCCAAAAAATCTGCTGGTTATGATAGAATCGTGCCAAAAATGATAACTGATCTTCCAAACGCAGCAATAGTTTTTCTCTCGTGTTTTTTCAATGCTATCCTTCGAACTGGATATTTTCCAAAGCAATGGAAGAAATCTGTTATTATAATGGTTCCAAAGCTCGGGAAGGATAAGACATGTCCTTCTTCATATAGGCCTAAAGGTCTGCTTCCATGTCTTTCTAAGCTATTTGAGAAGGTCCTTAAAGCTAAACTCAATCATTAGTTACAAGCAAATAGTTCAATCCCAGATCATCAATTTTGTTTTAGAGCAAAACATGGAACGATTGAGCCAGGGAACATCCTTAGTGATTGTGACTGCTTCTTGTTTGGATTCGGTTTCAGATGCTGTTTCTATATCTGATGGTGGAATGGATGTATCACTGTTAAATTCTGCATCAATACCTGATGGTGGAATGGGTGTATTAATGCCAGATTCTATATCTGACACATTGCTCAGCAGCCTGAACATATTTGAGTCAATTAAGGCACGTTTTCCCACATCCTTCAGTGAAGATAAACAATAAACAGTTATTCGATTTTGAATTATTAAGGTTTTCGTCAATCGCGTAGTGAATTTAAATTTCACCGCTCCTACTGACCTCTGCAATTCTATACCCTAGTTCATAATCATAATAACTACTTTTTTTCTTTTTTGTCAATGAAATTACAACTTTATGATTATATTGGGAGTACAAATTGG
>JBAMAW010000080.1:0-17285 GCA_037043295.1 Amiota minor
AGTGACAGCAATGGAATCTAAAACAAAAATATGAAATAAAACAAGAAATGGAAAAAAATACACGAATCACAAATAATACAACTAACAATTATCAACAATAACTTATCAACTCAAATCTAAAAACTATCGATCTCTCTGGTATTGAGAGCGATGGTGATATAGCATAAGAATTATAAATGCGCCTTTTCTTTCGCCCTCGCGTCGGACTCAGTCACCAATGCAATGACTGGTCTCATCGTTGGTACTTGCGCTTGAAATCAAATCTATAAATTAAATCTTTAAATTTATATAAGCACGTACAGTATTTAAAATTCGGTTATACCGTACCTGCAATCCGTGTTTGGTATGTACGCACTCAAAGCATTGCTTATGGTTGTATTAGCACTGCACTTATGTATTTTGCATTATGTTTGGCACATATGTATATATTATGTAAACATTTCACAATAGAAACGGAGCTATTTAATTATGCGCCCGTAATTTGTCTTGATACCGAATTATTATTATTATTATTATTATTATTATTATTCAGAACATAATGTTACAATTAAAAATTATAACCAAGTTTATAATTTTAAGAGCAATAGTAACAAAGGCCTTTAGCTCTAAGTCAATTTACATTAAATTATAGAGTTAGTTAGAGAAACAAGGTGCTTTTATTAAATTAATGTTAAACATATATAATAAATTTTATTTATACATGTTATATATTTGGTGGCACAAATTAGTGGTTTTGAGAAATGATATTGTTTGCTTTATGTTGCTAAAAGATGTAATTTCTTGTGTGATAAAAATTTTTGGAATTGGGATCTGTGTTGTTGGAATAAAGGAAATTTAAGAGAATGTGTGTTACGGTTAGGATTGTATTGCAGTTTGTGCAGGTTGGTGGCGTTGTTTTGTTAATGATAAAGATGTGGGTTGGTTGGTGAGACCCAGGCTTTTTATTTAATTACTTATTATCACAAAATACTGTGTAACTTAAAACTAAAGGTTTTTAACATAATACGTGATGTTAAAACAAAACAAACAAAAAAAACATAATTTATAACAAGACAAGTGATTAAAGCTAGTCTTAAAACAATTTTAATTTCTTAAAATTAATCGTAAGATAATATATAAGAAATCCACCCATCTCACAGCCAATAGCGGTCAGAGACAGAAGGGATGTGACAGAAGGGATGTGATTCATCTGGTAGCAGTTCGTTCCAATTCCCGAAGCCAACGAAGGACGAAGATCTCAGGGGAGAGGAGCTTATAGAATTTATTAAAAAGAGTGCATAAAACTCGGAAAGGATCGTGTAGGACATAGTTAGTTGTATCTATAGCTAAGGGAACGTAATTTCTAGATGTACGACTAGGGACACAGAAACTAAGTTGGCTTAAAAGCACTGACGAATCAATATTACCAGTAATAAGTTTATGAAGAAAGCTTATACCAGGTGTTATTCGGCGATATTGCAATGATGGTAGATCTATAAGAAGAAGCCTGCTGAAGTATGAATGCAAACATACAATTTAAGCCACGAAGTGCGAAAAGAAGGAATTGCTTCTGTATAGACTCAATGCGGTCTTGATGTTTTTTATTTTGGGGGCTCCAGACACACGAACAGTATTCAAATATAGGGCGGCCTAGAGTGATGGAAATAATCTTGGTAGTATAGGGATCATTAATTCTTTAGACCATCTTTTATGAAAGCCGAAAATACTCTTAGCTTTATTAATAGTTGATGAAATATGAGAGCTGAAACTCAATTTAGGGTCAAAAATCACTCCAAGGTCAATGAAAGTAGAATAACGTGCCAATGAATTATTGTTTATCGTATAAGAAGCTAAATGAGGTATCTTACGATGAAACGTCATGAACATGCATTTGTCGCAGTTTAGCACCAGAAGATTACATAAGCACCAAAATTGGAGTGAGGTTAGATCCTCTTGTAGTCTAATATGCGAAAAGATATTGTTAAACAATAGGCAGAGTTTGACATCATCAGCATACATCAGAAAACGAGAGTATTTCAAGGAAAGAGGAAGATCGCATATAAAAGAATTGAACAATAATGGGCCAAGATGGCTTCCTTGAGGAACACCAGAAGTGACAACAGCCGGACTAGAAAGAGTGGAGATAAATTACACTCGTTGAATTCTATTTTTTAAATATGAAGAAATCCAATAAAGATGTTGCGGGAAACCTAAAAGGTCAAGCAGAACATGATTTCCGGAGTCAAATGCTTTGCTGAAATCTGTGTAAATCAAATCAGTTTGAAATTTTTCCCTGAGATCAAGATGTACAAAAGCTGTAAACTCAAGCAATTTAGTAGTAGGTGAACGCTTCTTCATAAAACCGTGTTGACACGGAGAAATAATAGATTTACAGTGGTGATAAAGGGTTGAAGTAATCATTTTTTCAAACAACTTTGGAATTGCTGAAATGTTTGCAATACCTCTGTAATTGGATATATCAGATTTGTTACCTTTTTTATGCAGGGGAACTATAAAGGATTCCTTCCAAATAGAAGGAAAAAATGCACTCTGAAATGATAAATTGAAAAGTTTAAGGAGCGGCTTACATGTTATTAAATAGGTTTAGCAGACGTTGTAAAAGGTTGGGGGTAGGTTTTTCAGCATTGGGTAGCTAATTATGTCTCTTCCGGGTGTTTGTCACTTTAATTGGTTGAGTGCAGATTTAAGTTCAGTCATTGTTATGTCTTTTTCTAGTTGTAGTACAGCCTGGGATAGCTATGCATTAATTTTAAAGGTTGCACACAGATGGCGTTATTTACAACAGTATCGCATCTGGCAATACTGTAACTATATTCATGTCAATTTGAAGAAAAATACCACCCAAGCCCGTCAATTGCTGTTGGATGCCTACCCGAACCATACTCCATCGATTTCAACCTGTGAGTACTGGTTTCGACGCTTCAGAAGTGGTGTTTTTGATACCGAGGACAAGGCCAGCCCAAAAGGTTCGAAGACGCAGAATTGGAGGCATTGCTGGACCAAGACCCGTGCCAAACGCAAGAAGAGCTCTCCGAAACGTTGGACGTTGACCAAGCAACCATTTCCAGACGTCTCAAAGCGATGGGAATGATCCAAAAGCAAGGTAATTGGGTGCCATACGAGTTGAAGCCGAGAGACGTCGAACGCCGATTTTTCACGTGCGAATTGCTGCTTGAACGACTTGGCCGGAAGGGTTTTTTGCATCGTATTGTGACTGGCGACGAAAAGTGGATCCATTACGATAACCCAAAGCGTAAAAAAACATATGTCAAGCCCGGCCAACCGGCGCCATCGACGTCCAAGCCGAATATTCATGGTTCGAAGCTCATGCTCTGTATTTGGTGGGATCAGAAGGGTGTGGTGTACTATGAGCTGCTCCAACCCAACGAAACCATCTCTGGGGAAGTCTACCGACGTCAATTGATGCGTTTGAGCCGAGCATTGCTTGAAAAACGGTCGGAAACGGTCGAAAGACACGACAAGGTTATTTTGCAGCATCACAACGCTCGGCCGTATGTTGCACAGGTCGTCAAAACATACCTTGGAACGCTCAACTGGGAAGTGCTACCCCACCCGCCGTACAGCCCAGACATTGCTCCTTCGGATTACCACTTGTTCCGGGAGATGCAGCGTAAGCTGGCTGGACACCGCTTCTCTTCATATGAAGAGACCAAAAAATGGATCGATTCATTCATAGCCGCCCAGAAGCCGGAATTTTGGAGAAACGGAATCCGGAAATTGAAAGAAAGATGGGAAAAGGTTGTGGCTAGCGACGGACAGTACTTTGAATGATGTATCAATCCATTTTGAAATCGAAATAAAGCCCCATTTTTGGTGAAAAAACCTTTAAAATTAATGTATAGTCCTAATATTTACTATATTGTGACGAAATGTTGGGTCATGCGCAGAGCTTGACCAAAACGTATTGATTATATTTTTTTGTGTTAAAAAAATTTTATGAAATTCACAGATGAAATTTCGGCTATATTCTTGGCATGCTCCTACAGATCTAAGCGGTGCGGAAAATTCGCCATTTGCACAGAATCTCTCTCCTCTTTCCAAGCAATAGAAAATATAAACAGCCAAAACTATTTTGCTTTGCAGGAAATTACCAGCCTCCAAAAATGATAAAATATTACTGGTATGGGTCCCCGGACATAGCAAAATTTCAGGCAACGAATTAGCAGATGAAACTGCCAGAAATACTCACAAATTCCGCCTTATAATAACAAATAACTGAAGCCTTTCTGATATCAGTAACCATTTGACTTACCACCACATTAAAAAATGCAAAGATATAATATGGAGTAACACCTCACTTCACTACAAAAACATAAACCCCAACAAAACAACAACAAACAGTTTCAATATATATATATATAATAACATATCACGTACCGACACAATTAAATTGATGAGACTAAGACAATTAAAGTGGTGAATCGCAAACTAGTCAGACGTGTTTTTGATTAGCCCCGTTTTAATATAATATTTTCTTTTTCTCAAATTTTTTTTTATATCATTATTTTCTTATTATTTTTTAAAATAGTGCATTAGTTGTTTGCCGGATCATATGGTATGTGTAGTTGTGCATAATTTGAGTTTTTGTTGTATAAATCTTTTTGATTTGCAAAATTATTACATATTTTTGTGCATTCTTTTTTCTTTTTTTTTATACCCTGTTTTATATGTTTTTCAATTTTCTTTTTTTTTTCTCATACCTAACTTAATTTATTTTGTTGTTTTATTTATTATTTGGCTTGAAAATTATTTGTTGTAATATTTCGTGCAAAACTAAACCTCGACATAAAAAACTTTGACCATCTACTATTGTGCCTTCTACAAGTTCAATTCCACTTTCGGACACTATCTCAAAAAACCGATTTTGCCTTCTGATAATCTTTCTATTCAATATCAAAATGTTAGAGGTCTTCTTAATAAACTTAACATTTTGTATAGGGATAGTTTCTCGTTTGAATCTGATGTTATAGCCTTGGCTTAACTCTACTATTCTTAGCAGGAAATTTTTTGCTCAAACTTTGTTACATATAAGGCAGATCGCCCTATTTGCCGTGGTGGCGGTGTCCTCTTCGCTGCTGCACCTCGCCTGCGATCTGAACTTGTTAATTGGAACTGTTCAACTAACATTGAGTTTATTTGTGTAAAATTATTGTTGCCTTATTATTCTGTTTTCATATCATGTTCTTATATTCCGCCTAATTCCAATTTGGAAATTTATTTCAGTCATGCCAATGCTATTAACTCAACTGAGTTACCTAATAACATTCTTCGAGACTGTGATTCTCTTATCGTGCTAGGTGATTTTAACCTCCCACGCATTTCGTGGTAATTTTTTGATACCTCGAATTATCTAGTTCCTTCAGCGCATTATGATTTCTTGGACGCCGTATTTGACCACTCTTTATTTCAAATGAACTCTATTGTCAATCATTCGAATAGATTACTTGATTGTTTTCAGTAATGATTCTGTTGGTACTTCTGTTTTAAGATCCCATCCTTTATGCTTTCCTGATGCTACTTATCATCCAACATTGGAAATATCCCATTCTTTAATCTGTCCTATTTCTGCCTCAACATCTATATGCTACCGGCGGTTTTTTTTTTCACAAAGTAAACTTGACCCAATTAAATACAATCTTTCTTGAAACTGATTAGTCCTCTTTGTATAATTGCTGTACTGCTATAAATTTTTTCTATGCAACGGTTTTTAATATTTTCAATACCTATGTTTCCTTTAACGTTTGTTCTAAAGTATCCTACAAACCTTGGTTTTCGAAAAGACTTTCTAACCTGAAGAGCATTGAAAAGAAAAGAAAAAGAACTTTATAAAAAATACAAGAGTACTGGCACTTCTATTGCTTTCGCGAATTTTTGTGTGGCTCGGGCTAATTTTCTTTCTTTAAATAGCCTTTGTTACAATAAGTACCTCTTTCGTTGTAGGCTGCAATTTTCGCGTGACCCTAAGCAGTTTTATAACTTTGTGAATTCGAAGCGCAAGTCTTCTTTATTTCCCTCGTAGACGTTTCCGGTTGACGAACAAGCCTGCAGTGATTTGGGTATTGCAGACCTGTTCGCAAAATTTTTTCAATCCATTTATTCTTCTAAAACATAAATTTACAACCTTTATACTTATACCATTTCCCAATGTAACCACATTGTTTCTCCTGTAATTGGTGAGGAGTGGCTTCTTACCAATTTTAAATATTTGAATTCTACTTACTCACCTGGTTCTGAAAAATACCTAGTTGTGGGTACTGTGCTGAATCTTTATGTAAGCCGCTCCTTAAACTTTTCAATTTATCATTTCAGAGTGCATATTTTCCTTCTATTTGGAAGGAATCCTTTATAGTTCCCCTGCATAAAAAAGGTAACAAATCTGATATATCCAATTACAGAGGTATTGCAAAACTTTCAGCAATTCCAAAGTTGTTTGAAAAAATGATTACTTCAACCCTTTATCACCACTGTAAATCTATTATTTCTCCGTGTCAACACGGTTTTATGAAGAAGCGTTCACCTACTACTAAATTGCTTGAGTTTACAGCTTTTGTACATCTTGATTTCAGGGAAAAATTTCAAACTGATTTGATTTACACAGATTTCAGCAAAGCATTTGACTCCGTAAATCATGATCTGCTTGACCTTTTAGGTTTCCCGCAACATCTTTATTGGATTTCTTCATATTTAAAAAATAGAATTCAACGAGTGTAATTTATCTCCACTCTTTCTAGTCCGGCTGTTGTCACTTCTGGTGTTCCTCAAGGAAGCCATCTTGGCCCATTATTGTTCAATTCTTTTATATGCGATCTTCCTCTTTCCTTGAAATACTCTCGTTTTCTGATGTATGCTGATGATGTCAAAGTCTGCCTATTGTTTAACAATATCTTTTCGCATATTAGACTACAGGAGGATCTAACCTCACTCCAATTTTGGTGCTTATGTAATCTTCTGGTGCTAAACTGCGACAAATGCATGTTCATGACGTTTCATCGTAAGATACATTTAGCTTCTTATACGATAAACAATAATTCATTGGCACGTTATTCTACTTTCATTGACCTTGGTGTGATTTTTGACCCTAAATTGAGTTTCAGCTCTCATATTTCATCAACTATTAATAAAGCTAAGAGTATTTTCGGCTTTCATAAAAGATGGTCTAAAGAATTAATGATCCCTATACTACCAAGATTATTTCCATCACTCTAGGCCGCCCTATATTTGAATACTGTTCGTGTGTCTGGAGCCCCCAAAATAAAAAACATCAAGACCGCATTGAGTCTATACAGAAGCAATTCCTTCTTTTCGCACTTCGTGGCTTAAATTGTATGTTTGCATTCATACTTCAGCAGGCTTCTTCTTATAGATCTACCATCATTGCAATATCGCCGAATAACACCTGGTATAAGCTTTCTTCATAAACTTATTACTGGTAATATTGATTCGTCAGTGCTTTTAAGCCAACTTAGTTTCTGTGTCCCTAGTCGTACATCTAGAAATTACGTTCCCTTAGCTATAGGTACATGCATAACTTATTATGCCCTATACGATCCTTTCCGAGTTTTATGCACTCTTTTTAATAAATTCTTTAAGCTCCTCTCCTGAGATCTTGCCCTCTGCGCTTAACATCATCGTCCTTCGTTGGCTTCGGGAATTGGAACGAACTGCTACCAGATGAATCACATACCTTCTGTCACATTCCTTCTGTCTCTGACCGCAATTGGCTGTGAGATGGGTGGATTTCTTATATATTATCTTACGATTAATTTTAAGAAATTAAAATTGTTTTAAGACTAGCTTTAATCAGTTATGTTTAACATTAATTTAAAAAAAACACCTTATTACTTTAACTAACTCTATAATTTAATTTAATTTGACTTAGAGCTGAAGGCCTTTGTCACAGCGTAAGAAAAATCTAAACGTGCTATGATAGCCTCGAAATTCAGGACTGTATTAAAGGAAGAAAGAATTTCGTTCGCTTTTCTTCGAATTTTATTTCTAATGATGAGAACGGCTTATTATTGTGTAGAGCTGCCGTCATACTTTTTAAATAGTTCATACGTATTGTGTTCAGCCTCACGCCATGATACATACGTTACAGGTTCGCCAGAAAATTCGAGCAGAGACTTTACTACCTGGCAAGATTTTTACCTTTTCATATTTTACCACAGGCGAACTGTCAGAGTGGCCGCAGTTCTTCTAATCTTTTCTAATTCCTTTTCAAATTCTGTCCTTTGCTGTAGCAAGACAGCACTTAACGCAGCATGCACGACCCGAGACAGTTGGTTAGTTTTAACCGTTCCTAACTGATCAGACATCAAAGTCGAATCAAGGTCGACTCTTGCGCAGTTGAAATCGGTTGCAGTGTTCGTTTTGAGAGCAATTGTGCCAATGTTGTGCAAGAGGGCAAGTGCATATTAAAAGTCAAGAAAGCTGGTAGTCTGTCTGGTGGAAAGCGAAATGAGTGTTTTGCTGCAATTGGAAACGACGGAACCTTGTGGCACAAAAGTTATGGTCATTTGAACTACTCTAGTTTAACGGAAGCTGCTAAGAAGAATATGGTGAAAGGATTGGAAAAGGTTAATTTTTCACCTACGATGACCTGGAAGGCATGTATGGTCAGCAAAATACATGAGCAACCTTCCCCAAATGCAACTGACAACCGTGCAACTGAGTTGTTGGAGTTCGTGCACACTGATGTGTGAGGACCGTTTTTGTACAAAATATTTCTTGACGTTTATTGACGACAAATCTAGACGCATATTTGTAAATTTTTTAAAATGTACGACGAGGTCTTTGAGAAGTTTGTCGATTTTGAGAACTTGGTGGACAAGAACTTGGTAGCGACAACGGTCGTAAATATGTAAACAGAACTTTTGACGGTTTTCTAAGACAAAATGGCGTTGCACGACAACTGACAACTGCATATACGCCGCAACAAAACGGCGTGGCAGAACAGGCTAATCGGACTTTGGTAGAGATGTCTAGATGTTTGCTGGTGCAGTCTAAGTGAGGCGAGGCATTGTAGGCTGAGTCTATTTACACAGCTGTATATTTGAGAAACCGGTCACCCACAAGTGCTCTTATCAACATGACACCCATGGAAGCGTGGACAGAAAAGAAACCATCAATCACCCATCTAAGAGTTTTTGGTTCCGTTGCAGTGTCGCTTGACAAAGGTCACCACAAGAGCAAGTTTCAACCAAAAGGCCAAGAGTATCGTATGGTTGGGTATTCGAGATCAGCCAAGACGTATCGGTTGTATGATACTGAGAAGAGGCAAGTTGCCGAGAAACGCGATGTTATGCTTGATAAGCATAGCAGTGAGCAGCAGGCTGGTGGCAAGCATATTTCTTTTGATTTGTCAATGAACAAAAGCGATGATGAAATGATAACGGTCATTAGCAATTTTGTTGAACAGGCCAATAAAGCTGAGGACGTCGGTGACAGCGAATTGGTCGCTTGTGGCAGCAGCGAATAAAACTGCACTGATGATTATGAAAGTGTAGAAGAACCAGCTGAAGAAGATGCATTAACGGAGCGTGTAGGCCCCGGTAGATCCAGATTGCTTCGTCCGCGGAAGCAATACAACATACTTGGTACTTTGGTTGCTAGGGACGTATCGATTCCAACATCTTACAATGAAGCAATGAACAGTGAGCTTGCATCAGAGTGGCGTGATACAATGCAGAAGGAGTATGATGCATTGATGATAAATCAAACCTGAGTGTTAACCGAATCACCAAGGAATGAGAAAGCTGTTGGCTGCAAATGGGTGTACAGTCTAAAACGGGACGCAGACGGCAAGGTAGAACGTTTCAAGGCACGATTGGTTGCGAAGGGATGCTCGCAACAGTACGGCGTTAGCTACGTTGAAACATTTGCACCTGTGTGTCGGCTGGAGAGCGTCCGGTTGGTACTAGCGAAGGCTGCTGAATTAAAGCTGTATCTGCATCAGATGGATATATGCACAGCATATCTTAATAGTGATCTTAAGGATACTGTGTATATGAGACAACCAGAGGGATATGCAGATGACAGTCAGCCAGGAAGTTCTGTTACTGAAAAAAGCCATATACGGGCTGAAGCAGTCAGGAAGGGAGTGGAACTCCAAGCTTGATGGTGTTTTACGCGGTATTGGTTTTTGTCCGCTAGACTACGAGCCATGCTTATATAGACAACAGAAAGAAGGTAATCTATCACTAATACTAGTTTATGTTGAAGATCTCATTATAGCATGCAAGTCAAAACAAGACTTAGTTTACATTAAGGCACTCATTTCAAAAGCTTTTGAATGTGTTGACAAGGGTTCGTTGGAATTGTTTCTTGGTATGGAGATTCAAAGTGATACATCAAGGATTTATTGCAACACCATGGCATTGAAAATTGCAGACCAGCAGCCACACCGTTAGAAGTTGGTCATCAGGTAGCATGTGACAACAGTCAATGTCGAAAGGTAGATGCGACGGAATACCAATCAACAATTGGCAAGTTGATGCGGTTGGCGTTAACGATCAATCAACCACATACTAGCAAAAAAAAAAAAACAAACATTTCTTTTAAAGTGCTAATATCTTCTCTGCAAACAATGTTTTTTGTGAAAACTCTACTATCACGTGATAAATGTCCCCAATCTGATGTCTCAGAAATATAAAATCGCAGTCCATTGAATGATCAAACTCTACTGGCGGCAACATACCTTCTGACAATAAAGTACCAGGAATTTGTCATTTAAATTGCCCGCGTTAAGTATTTTTTAGGTTTGTTTATTTTCTGTATGTTGGACTGTCCTTAATTACTATGCCACTTGTCCCACGTTGGGCGCCAAAAATATCTTACCAAAGCGTTTTTTGGTTGTCACGAAAATCTAGGTGTGGGGGTGCTGCCTTTATTGGTCTGAATTTTAAGATAACAAGAGACAATGACTTAAACTAATAAGAACAAAGCATAAAAGAGAATTAACAAATAGCTGTTTGTATAAATATGACATTTCATAACTAACATAACATACCAACAGCACATTGCAATTTCTGTAATTTTAAAGGCTTTTTTTTTGTTCTTTAAACTAATTTCTTTTCTTTCTTGTTCCACTATTACTCTGTAACATTAGCAAGCTAAAGTACCCTCGACATGATCATGCATTTAACATCAGTCATTGTCTATACGTGTGTTCATCATGCTGCATGACCCTTCATTTCTTGTTATTTTTCGAAGTAAGCAGATGACGACGCCGTCGACACTTTACAAATATTTCGTATGCCATCTGCTGCCGATGACAACGCCGTCGGCACTTGGCACATATTTCGCATGCCATCCGCTAACGCGCTCACGTCTGCTCTGTCCAAATTTTCCATAAAAGTGAGCACTTTGCCTATATTTGCCTCTATCACACGTACTTACTTCGTGAAGGCGTAAATGAGATAGCATGGCCAAAGAGATAATGTCGTATATGAAAGAAAGCGATGAGAGAATAAATAGTATGATGAAATATCTAATCGATTAGATAGTTCGCCATACTTTGTTCATGCCACGCACACTTATTCCACAAACACAATGATAAAATGCATGATAAATGCACGATCGTGTCGGGGCACTTAAGCCACACAAACCTATTAAACAAAGTATGATTGTCGCGCTGTTCGATTTGCCGATGGTGAATAGTTCTTTTAAGCGTTCCAGACTCAAAGGGTACCAAACGGAGCCCTATTACAGAGACTGGGCAAGTGAATACTTTTCCTCCGCCTTGAGAAGTAGATGGCACTAGTCTTGCTAATATTTAACTTTTCTTCATACTTTTTGCCCGTACAGTAAAGCGCTGTGTAATTGGCAAAAATGGATAAAATGCAGTTTTAAGAAATATGTATATCATAGGTTAAATAAATCAGACCCAATACTGATCCCAGCAATAATATCCTTGGTGTGCGATTGAATTCCACTTAATTCGACGAAAAAATGTCGGTGGGTAAGAAGACTTTGCACAATTTTTGTAAGGTAAAAATATGCGTATTTACAATCATTAATTTGTGAACTAAGCCGTAATGCCATACTGTATCAAAAGCTGCTTGTATGTCTGAAGTAACCAAACCGATTGACTTCTTATCTTGCATATTCTGCAAATATTGGGCCTGAAACCAAATTGAGTGATAGAATGTGCTTCTAGATGCACATTCAGTTTCTGCCGTATAATTTTTCTAAAAATTTTTGAGAAGCAACATAATAAGCTGATAGGGTGGTAGTTTACGGGCGAGTCAGGTGGTTTCCCTGGTTTGGACATTGCTATGATTTTTGCAGTTTTCCAAGATTTCGGGAAATAACCAATCTGAAGGCAATATTTAAAAATGAAGCAAGAAAACGAGTAACACTAAGTGGTAATTTTAATTTAACTGTTAGGAATATTGCCCAAACCTGGAGATTTCTTCGTCTTAAGTGAGTATTGTATTCACAACATCATCAGATGATACAGATGGTGCACCAAACAAGTGATGATTGTTAAGTTCACTCACAGAAGCCTGTGTAGTGCGCATAGTTATGCCGTCTGCCAGAGACTCAGGCAATACGTATTTTTCTTGAAAAATATCTCGAAGTATATTGGCTTTTTCTTGCCAAGTAGAGAAAAATCTATCATTGTATATGAAACTTGGTACAAATTGCTTTTGGTTTTTAGTTAATTTGGCTATTTTCCAAAAACTTTTCGATTGTCTACCTAGATTCATCTTCTTATTGTCCTAACAGAACAGATATTTGTTGTTTTATTTGGTGATTCAGATATTTTAATTAGGCTTTACAAATAGGTTGCCTTGTTCTAAACCAGTGTTTTCTTACTACGTTTCTTCTTTTAGTAAACTCAGTAATGTTATTAGGCAATGTCTTAGAAATAATTTTAAAGACTTCCTAGGCACTGAAATTTCAATTGCTGAGGCTACTTCTGTTGTAAGTGAGTCAACCATTTTATCTATAAGCTCAATCAAACGTGAGATACGCAGTTTGCTAAGACTGCATGTCACTAACATTAAAGTTTAAGGTTCTCTTAAAAAGTCTCCAAGTAGCTTTCGAGTATATAAGAAAGGGCTTTACATCCAAATTTGGCTTAGAAGCTTAGCAAACAAATCTTGTGGGTACAGTATTGTAAATTTGTAAATGTAGGACAAATTTGTATTTCTGCAGTTCAAGTCACCACCTAATATGTAGCGACCTCTCTTGTTTGTGAATTTAATTAAAACTGACTTGAAACAGCTTTTTTGGTGGTTTTTGTCATTCGACAGAGTGCATGTTCTATTTAAACATTTTGCCGACGACCCAGGAAAGTAAGTTTAATTGTGTTATGTAAGTCTATACTAACTTCTACTCCTATATTTTCAATCAAGTGTGCATTTACATTCGGAATTTCCTTATGATTCAGTAAGTTATTAATGACAACACCACCATTACAAACATTAGAAAGTTGGTTCAAACGCCCCACCTTTTTAGGGACAGACCAGTGTTCTTGTATTGTATTCTGTGCCATTTTAAGTAATTTCCTTCGCTGCTTTTTATTGTTGTTTTGCATTGGTTCCGTCAGTTTGTCCGGTGATAGCGTTTTGCGGTTTCTCTTATTGCTAGTGCTTGGTACCTGCTTACGAGTTTTTGTTGTTGGCGCAACCGTCACCGAAGTGATACACGACGCAATCATTGACTGATTGGACGAATTGTTCTTGATGCAATTTAAAATAGTGGCGTTTGTTGTTGTTGCAGTAACTGCTTGCGATGACGCGATCAATGCAGTTGCTGAGGACATTGTTGTTGGTGCTGATGCTGTGCCAGCTGTTGTTGTGCTTTGAGTAGTGATACAGTTGTTTCTGAGTTTGTATCATAAGGGGTTTGCGGGGAAGGGCATTGGGCACTCCACGGTAGTGAATGCCTATTACTTAAGCGAAGAGCGGGAGAGCAAGATGTTACTTCCCGCTCAGGCAAATTTGTATTTAGAACGGAAACTTCATTTTTTCCTTTTATTCTGTTGAGACAAACGAGAAATATGCGTTTCTCGTTGCCTTTGAAGGTGGATTTAAAAGGATTTGAATATTAAAGACAAATGCATACAAAGACTTTTGAGTGGTGAACACGTCTTCACTGTCCGAATGCCCAAATGTTATTTTTTTATTTGTTGATCATTAACATCATTATGTTTGAAGAACTTAATCATTTCATTTTTACTTATTTATAGTTGTGGTTTGAAAGGCCACAGCAAAGCGTCTTTTATATAAGTGTCACTATCAATATGTAAGTTAATTCTATATATTTATTTTTTTACTAGCTGTGCCCGCGAATTCGTACGCGTGGTATTCGCAATATAATTGTAATACTTAATTCATCACATATCGTAATATTTGGCTTTATCGTTTTTGTGTGGAAATATATGGGGTGCTGTCAAAAATTATTGAATACTTAGAGTCGGACGGTCGTGCTAAGCAATTATAATTTGAATTTTTCGGTATTTATTTTACACTTATATTACGTCGACGGTGTCGAACTGTTCTTCTTGGGCATTGTCTTATGCAGTGCCGGCAGATATTACAATAAATAATCAATTTTTTATTGGTGAGCTATTCTCTGATTGGCTCGCCCTAGTGGCGTGATAATATCAATAACATCTTACATAGCTACGTGTTTTTGTAGTGAGTCTTTTATGTGGATTACTTTTGTAAACGCAAGTGCTTGCTTTAATCTTGACAATTCGAAATTAGAAATAATGCAACTATGGCACATGACAATCAGATTTTCCCAGAGCTGTGGTCAAGTGAAGAGGACTCAATTCAGCTGATTGGTCATTCTTCAATTCTTGATTTCAGTAGGCTTGCCAAAGTCTATAGCATAAACCTATCAACAAGAGCATCAAACTGTAGTACACGACTACTTGTACAAGTTCGATCTGCTCTCACATAACAACTTCAACCACGACAACGGCTGTCAAGGTTTATAACGTTTCAGATACAGCTTCTAAAGAATTGAATGTAATTAGTAGTTATCAACGTAACGACGCAAAAGGCAAGGATGCTGCAGGACAAAGCAGATCTATTAGACAATTACTGAGTCGTGCTCTGTATGGCAGGCTGTTGCCAAAAAAAGGCCACCTGGTATGATGACAATTGTGAAGTCAGCTAAAAAGTTCGCTTAGCCAATAACAAATTTGGTTTACTGGATGAGAGTAAAGTAAAAATATGGAGACGGAGTGTGCTGAAGTTGAATCTACAGCAGTTGAGCAGATTCCAGCTATCACTGAAGCAGTGACACCTCGTAGACTGTCAAAACCACCGTCAATAACCATCCCAGCAGTCACTAATATTGTTGAAATGAAAAAATCTCTTGAGCTAGCAGTTCCATCAAAAAAATATGAGCTGTGAGTTTCGCAGTCTGGACTCACTAGATTGTATGCCGCCATCTTAGACACATTTCGTCAAATTGTCGAGTATCTTTGATTCCATTGCTGGCATTCGATCAGTGAAGACGTGTTTCTTTCTTCCGCTCCTAAGCTCAGCATCGAAAAAAAAAACTAAAAAAAAATTTTTTTCATACTTATTTCTATTGATTGGAATTTCTTGTTGTTTTAATTTTAAGTTCCCTTTTCTATGCAAATCATTGCATTAGTAAAGTAAAATTTAAAACATACAAAGAAATCAATAGGAACCTATAACAAAATCGTTAAGATAAGCTCATCAAAAAACAGTTCAACAACAAAGACGACAAGAAATGCATATTTCTCGTTTGTCTCTTCCTGTCCTAAAAACAAAAATGAATCCTCATTTTTAACCACCAAGTTGCCTGAGCGCAGGGCAAGTTCTTGTTTCCTGCTCTTTGCTCTGACAGCGCGAACACCAGGTGCTCCTTACCATGGAGCACCTGGTGCCCTTCCCCTCAACCGCCCCTGTACTCTACCCAAGCTGCAACTGTGTCAGCAACTACAACAACTATAACACAAAGCACTGCTTGTACATCAACAGCTTCATTGGTTGCATCAACAACAACAGTTTTCTCAACAACTGCTTCGATCGCGTCATCGTATGCAGTTACCGCAACAACAACTAATACCAAAACTCATATCCACAACAACAACAATGCGACAGCTATGCCTACACCAACAATTAACACAGAAGTACAAAACTCATATAATAAAACTGGATCTGAACAGTTAGCTTCAAATGAAAGAAACAGAAAAACGCAATCACCATCCATACCGACTGAATAATAACCAAACATTAACAAAAAGCCCAAACCAAACACAGCGTCACCTACCATATCTTCGAAAACTAATAAAACTAAACAAACAAAAAAAAAAAACAGACCACACTTAACTACTGGCTTGGCAAGCCATCTTCCAATTATTTTGGCATCTTAGATATCGACGATGACAATTTAGAAGAAGAGAAGAATACTCTGGACAATGGCTCCAAGCAACCTCCAAAAGCTAATAAGCCACCACCTATTTATGTGCAGGGGGTAGAAGAAATCTCAATTCTTAATAATGATCTGTGTGAAATTGTAGATCATAACTACGTACTTAAAACATTGCCCAATGATGAAGTTCGTATCCAACCGGCAGAGCCCCTACATTATAAAAAAATCATAGGATTGCTAAAAACCAGAGATACGAAATATTACACTTTCAACCCCAAAGATGAACGAGGTTTTAAAGTTATGTTGAGACACCTTCATCAATCAACAGACACCGACGACATAAAACGCGAACTGAATATATTAGGCCACGAAGTTATAAATATACATAACATCCAACAAAGAACAACCAATAAACCACTTCCTTTGTTCTCAATAGAACTTAAAAGTAGCTCAACCAATAAGAATATTTATGATATTACGACATTACTACATACCAAAATTAAATTTGAATCCCCCCACAACAAGAGGATGATAGTGCAATGCATCAACTGCCGAAAATACGGGCGCACCCGAAACTATTGTACCAGGGATCCAGTATGCGTCAAATGTGCTGGTAAGCACAAAAGAATGAGTTTGGCTTTAAGGACCTTCTCAAATAGCTTAGAAAGACATGGAAGCAGACTTATAGTGTGAGTGATCGGAAGATAGTTCATCATGAGTAACTGCTGATATGATGTTTCTTGGTATATTTTTTGTGATACCGAAGTCGATGATATCGGGAGTTTTTCTTGGATCCGCCGGCCAGTATGTAGGCCTACCCGAAGAAACGAAGTCTAGCTTGTTTTTACAATTTACAAGAGTGCTGTAAAGTTGCCGGCCTTTTAGATTTACTAAACGAG